>JAQZBX010031923.1:0-13458 GCA_029593785.1 Cabassous unicinctus
TTGAAGAAGTTTTCTTCTATTCCTAGTTTTATAAGAGCTTTGATCAAGAGGGAATGGCACAGTCAACAATGCTTATTGTGATTTTTTGAAGTTTGTATACATAATCATGCCAGTAAATAATAAAGAAAAAAAAAGAAATGTTGTATAACAACAACAACAGAAAGAGGGAATGGCAGAACTTCCAGGGATCACTTTGCTTCCCACAAAAGAATAGCTAAAGAATAGTAACAGACTGTCAAGAGGGCTGCTCTGGGGCTCAGAACACCAGGATAAGGTAAGATAAACCCAGAAGAGGGAGGAAAAAAGGAAAGGAGTCTCATCTGGCTGAAAAATCCCATGAGTAAAGCTGCAGTAGCTGGCACCAATTCCCCTACCCTTGGAGAAAAGTGTAGCCTGCAAACTGCAGTGGCTGTGGACTGCAGCACCTGTGGATTGAGGGAACTGCAGGAGTACTCTTCCAAAAGAAAGAGGAGAGGAAGGGACACAGCCTCCAACAAATTCAGATCTTGGCCAGCAAATGTGGTCTGCTTCAATGAATGGTTCACACACTTCCAGGCTGAGAGGGCCATGACATTGTTTGCACTGAGAGCTGGCAGAGAGCTAAAGATAATTTGCCTTCTCAAACACTCTTCTTACTGCAATGGGCTGGTTTGTGAGAAGGCAGAGAGAGCAGTGAGGGTATAGCCAGCCAAGGAAGGGGGACAGCTTCTGAGAAAGTTTGTGAGGCTTTACCAGCCCTGAGGACATTGCTTCTTCACTCCACTCCCTGCCACACCATGGAGTTACAAATAAACACACTCACCTTTGGCACCTGGTGTCTGAGCTGAGAGGTCTTTCAAAGAATGCCATCTGCCGGCAGACAAAAACAGTACACAAAAGGGGACAATAATAAGTAAATAAATAAATAAATAAATAAAAAGATGCAATCAGGTTCCTTTACTACCACCCTCTCCAAGGACCTTGGAAGCTGACCTGCACCCCATTACTGAATTCTAAACCCTGGCTTAAGCAGGTAAACAGGGGCAATCCTAAATATCTACAACAAGTTGAAACAAGAGTCAGAGAAGACTAGTAGCACACAGCTCCATAACAGTAAATCCCTAGGCAAGAGAGAAAAATTGAACATCAGAGAAAAATTAGCATCATCAGATGCCTAGACATTAGCAAAAAAAATTACAAGCCATACAAAGAAAGAGGAAAATATGACTCAGGTAAAGTAAAAAATCAAAGCTCCAGACAAGACAAAGGACTTGAAACAACTCAATGAGGTTCATACAAATCTCCTAAATCAAATCATGGAGTTGAAAGTAAAGAAATAAAAGACATTAAGAAGACACTAGGTGAGTCCAAAGAAAAATTTGTAAACTTCACTAGAAATATAACAGAGCTTAAGGAAATAAAAGACACAATAAGTGAGATTATAAATACAGTTGAGGCACACAAAAACATATTTGATATCATGGAAGAATGAATCAGCAATATAAAGGACAGAATAGCTGAAAGTGAAAAGTGAAAATAGAGAGAGAATGAGTAGAAAAAGTTGAGCAGGGACTCAGGGAGTAGAATGATAGCATGAAGTGCACCAACATACATGTTATGGGACTTCCATTAGGAGAAGAGAAGGGCACAGTGGCAAAAAGAATATTTGAGGAAATAATGGCAGAAAATTTCTCAACTCTTATAAAAGACAGGAATATACATGTCAGGAAGCACAACATATTTCAATTAGAATAAAACCAAATAAATCTACACCAAGACAAATATTTAGTATTCCAAATGCCAGAGACAAGGAGAAATTTCTGAAAGCAGCAAGGGAGAAGTGAAACATCACATACAAAGCACACCTGATAAGACAGGGCAGATTTCTCTTCAGGAAAAAGGAAGCAAGAAGGTAGCAGTATGATATAATTAGCTACTGAAGGAGAAAAACTGCCAACCAAGAATTCTTTATCCAGAAAAACTGTCCTTCACATGAGACGGTGAGCTTAAAGTGTTCACATATAATCAGAAACTAAGAGAGTTTGAAAGAAAGAATCTAGCTCTGCAGGAAACTTTAAAGTGAGTTCTACAGCCAGAAAAGAAAATAGAAGAGAAAGAAGCTTGGAGAACAGTGTAGATGTGAAGACTATTAGAAAATGTAACCAAAAGTGTAAAATGATGGACAAAAATAAGATATGACATATGAAAGCCAAAGGATAAAATCATTGAAGTAATTAATGCCTTTACAATAATGTCATTGAATATTAATGGATTAAACTCCCCAATCAAAATACATAGAATAACAGAATTGGTAAGAAAACATAAGTGATCCATATGCTGTCTGTAAGAGACTCACCTTAGACACAAGGGTGGAAATATACTGAAATGGACAGGTTTGAAAAGATATTCCATGGAAAAAGTAACCAAACTTGAGCAGGGGTAGTTATATAGGTGTCAGACAAAACAGACTTTAAATGCAAATAAGTGATAAGAGATTCAGAATGCCATTATATTTTAATGCAAGGGACAATCCACAAGGAAGGAGTAACAGTCATAAATATCTATGCACCTAACCAGGGTGCTTCAAAGTACATGAGGCAAACTCTGGCAAAACTGAAAGGAGAAAAAGACATCTCTACAATAATAGTTGGATACCTCAACATGTCACTCACATTAATAAAACAAGTAGACAGAAAATAAACAAAGAAACAGATAATTGGAAAGATATGATAAAAAAGCTGTACCTGACATACATATACAGAACACTGTGCCACAAATCAGCAGGTTGCATATTCTTCTCAAGTGCTCTTTCTCCAGGATAGACCACATGTAGGCTCACAACACAGTTCTCAATAAATTTAAGAAATTTGAAACTATACAAAAAACCCTCTCTTATAATGGAATGATGTTGGACTCCAATAATAGGTGGGACAGGGGAAATTTGCACATATATTGAGGCTAAACAACACACTCCTATACAACCAGTGTGTCAAAGAAGAAATTGTAAAGGAAATTAGTAGATGTTTGAGATAAATGAAAATGAGAAAACATATCAAAACTTAAGGGGGGTTTCTCCTCGGCCGGGCGGAACCTGTGGGCCCGGCGGCTGCAAAAGAACTTTCCTTCTCCCGCCCCAACGGTCGCCGCGGCCAACTTCTTCGTCCGCCTGGCAGCCTAACCCGCCTTCTCTTCCTTTCCTCTCCGGCTTCGCGTCGCCTTGTCTCCTTCTAGCCCGGCGGTATCCGCTTGCTGCTACCACCGCCTTCTCGTCGTCTGCCGGGCCTACTGGCCCGCTCCGCTGCAGTAATATTAGTGCGACAAGGAGTTTATGTGGGCCCTGAAAAACGGAGACTTGGACGAGGTGAAAGACTATGTGGCCAAGGGAGAAGATGTCAAGCGGACACTAGAAGGTGGACGGAAGCCTCTTCATTATGCAGCAGATTGTGGCCAGCTTAAAATCCTGGAATTTCTGCTACTGAAAGGAGCAGATATTAATGCCCCAGATAAACATCATATCACCCCTCTTCTGTCTGCTGTCTATGAGGGTCATGTTTCATGCGTGAAATTGCTTCTGTCAAAGGGTGCTGATAAGACTGTGAAAGGTCCAGATGGACTAACTGCCTTTGAAGCCACTGACAAACAAGCAGTTAAAGCTCTTCTTCAGTGATGGATGGATGGACTGATAACTCTTGAAGAATGACTCTCCTGTGGCCTCACACTGCTACCTGTCTGTCTGTCACTCTCTATCTGCCAGCTTTTTCAGCTAAATACTTTAAGAGGGGTGAGGGGAGAGAGAAATTCATTACAAATCAGGCTACCAGAAATGAAAAAAATGTTTTGGAAGAGTGTGGGGGGCGGGAAACATGATCAGGCTTTTCTTTGATAAGGATTCCTGATCAAGTCTGCCTCTTCCATTTCTAATAAAATATACAGCTTATACCCAAGAGAGAGCAAAGACAAAATATACCCTAACATTTTACCTTTTCAGCTCCCTAGCTAATTTAGTAATTAGATTGTGTTGAAGGTCTAATTATACAAAGGCCAACTATACATATTTGGTAGCCCTACCTGTGCAAGCAGTAGTGGCTGCTGTGATGTAAACTTAGGGTGCTGAGATAAGCAATTAGCTATAGCCTTCTGCCTTAAGAATGCACTCTTTTGGGGGTTTCTTGGCATAGTTAAGAGCACTACCTGTGATTGGTGACCAAATCTTTCCTCAGTGACTTTAAGCTTGATGTGAAAACTCAGTTAAAATGAGGAGGGGCACACTCCTAAATTGCTGGATGGTTGAACTTTGGATTTCCTCTCCCCTTTCACATGGATTATGTGTATCTTTAGATAAAACTGACTAGATTTATTTATAAAATCTTAAATTATGAAAGTCTAAAGGAGAAACCATTCCAATATGAGTATTTTTTCTCCTCTAGATTCAAACATTTATATAAATTGAAACACTTTCAAACTCCTGCTGGTAGTCAAAAGGGGATTTAAGAATAAAATCATAGCCATAAGCTTGTTTGTGTCATATAAAAAGAGAGCAGTTGTCTTAGTACCTATGGATTTTCTTCATGTGCTACTTGAACGGATTGAACTAATTTGTGTTTGGAGAATCAAGGAACATTCTTTGGAATACCTCTCTCAGACCCGTCTTGGATGTTGATTATTTATTACACCAAAGCTATCACTGGGGTGAGATTTACTATTTGGACAAATTTAACCCCATCCCTTCAAAAATAATGCTTGTAAACCAGGTTTTCCTGAGTTGTTAATAGACTTCAGCTGGATATACGCCAACCCACCTACATAATATTTTCATTTCTTGTATAAATCATGCATTGCATAAAGACTGACATCTTCAGGTTGTATTCTGAGTTCTAGAATACAGTGCCCTAAAATGATGTTCTTAAAACCCACTGAAAATATTTGGATTCATCTCTAAATGTTTATTTCATGAGCAGTACAACTAATTATTAAAACATATGCCCTTAAATTTGTTATCTCCCATTTAAAACATTAAGATTCCTTTGACTTGTTATCCATATAAGCTTACTAAAAATATTAGGTTTTATCCTTAACCAAGTCCTGCAATAATTGAATGTACCTCAAATTTTTTAAAAAGGCGAGAAGGGTAGGTTAGGGACTTGTATTCTGTTTGTGGATAATAAGGAATAATCATTTTTTCAGGCAATGTAGCATTCTACCAGCAGGGTTAAACTTATCAAGAACAGTCAGCCTAGCTAATAAATCTTATTGATCAGTTGATTGGTTGGCTGACATGTGGGTTTATTTGTGTGTTTTTTTCCAGGAATCTTTTCTAACCTGTAGCTTTTTCACTCAAAACTAGCCTAAACCTCTAATTTTCCTAAGTCCAAGAAAATCACAAAATAGTGGTTTAAATGCTTTCATATATTTGGCTGATTCTGTTGCTAATAGAGTTAGATTAAAAGTCAGCAATCAGTACTCTATTACATCACTGAACAAACTCTGGAGACATCCTTACTGGAAATGGAGGGCACTCCGTCAGTTATCACGGTAGGGCAACAAGGTGTTTTGATATCTTTGTTTTCACCTCTTGGCCTAATGCTATTGAAAAAGCTTGAATTTTACCCTTTACACGACTTCCACCTTTACTTTCAAAGTGTTTTGTTGTAGTTGGCTATTACAGAGAGTGCATTGTCTTATCATTCCTAATTCTGGTCTGCTTTCTACAGTTATTGTGGTATAAAAACATGTGATTCTTTGTACGGTTTATCCTGATGTTCCTTATAATGCAGTAGAGGCGATTTTGCCTTTCCTCTTCTTTCTCAGCCATTTTGTAAACCCCATAATTATGAAGCAATTGCTTGAGAAAAATAACATATAGAACATAGAACAGAATAGACTGAGCAAGATGGTTTAGCATTTGAATTTTTTTTAACTAGGTTATTTATAATGTATTTCTGAACCACTTGGCAGAGAAAGTCGCAACACTTAATGTTCATATTTTGAGTAAAGGAAGCTAAAACCATGTCTCCTTTTTGGTACTACATACATTAGTGAAAGGTCAAGTTAGTTTTGTTCTCCATTGAAGTAATATTTAACATCTCAGAAAAATCTTGCATGTTCTGTAGTTTTGTATTAAATCAGTCATTTCGTGTGCATTATATCAAGTAAAAACACGGTGGTTTACCTGTTTATATTAGTATACTAACAAATTTACCCCTTGCAGCATCAAACTGGTATCTGTAGACTTATATAGTTCAAATTCAGTGCCTGAATATACCAAAGTAGTTGATGCATAACTCACCTTTCTTAAACCAGTTGGGCTCAGAGGAGAGGTAGGTAGGCAGCAGTGTATAGAAGCTGCAAACAAGTAGACCCTTTGTTCATTGATTTCTTTCCCCCAGATAATGGATTTTAAATCTATATATATGTATTTGAATTTTTTTTCTTAATTACAATTAAAACTTCAACTGAGCTGCTGTTTTCTTCCATGCAATATTGTATACTCAATTGTGTAGAGAAGAAGCTGGTGAGAGTACCCTCCTACATAAGTAGTTGCAGTGTTTTGCATGCAAAATTTTAAAAAATTTAAATTGTCCTGATTCTATTTTGTAAGTGGAGAAACAATCATATCTTTCTAAGCAGTAATGGAAGAAGTCTAGTGCTTCGTGCATTTTGATATATTTGAGTTCATTTATTCCATAATGCAATACTTTTGACACAGTTGGGTTTCTCATATTATCCTAGTTCATGTACATCTGAATGCTAAATAATACTGTGTTTAAGTTTTGTGTTGCAAGAACAAATGGAATAAACTTGAATTGTGCTATAACAAAAAAAAAGGGGGGGTACAATAAAAGCAGAGTTGAGGGGGAAATTTATAGTCCTAAATTCCTATATTAAAAAGAAGAAAGAGCTAAAATCAAAGGCCTAACTTAACACTTGGAAAAACTAGAATGAGAACAGCAAACAAATCACAAAGCAAGCAGAAAGAAAGATAACAAAAATTAGAGCAGAAATAAATGAAACTGAGAACAAAAAAAAAATAGAGAAAATCAACAAAACTAAGAGCTGGTTCTTTGAGAAGATCAATAAAATCAACGAACATTTACCAAGACAAACAAAGAAAAAAAAAGAGAGAAGATGCAAATAAATAAAATCAGGAATGAAATGAGGGACATAATGACTGACACCACAGAAATAAAAAGGATGATAGGAGGACATTATTAGAAACTGTATACCAACAAATTAGACAACCTAAAAGAAATGGACAAACTCCTAGAGAAGCGCAAACAACCTACATTGACTCTTAAAGAAACACAGGAAGTAAACAAACCAATCACGTTTACAGAGAATGAATCTAAATTGTAGAAGAGTGAGCATTTTGTTTATTTTCATACCTTGAATAAGATACAGCAATTTTTTTCCCCAGGAATTTTATTGCCAGACAAAAGTAAATAATAAATTGATGTCATTAAGATATTTACGGTATAACATGAATAAAATTTTCCCATAAAATATGATTATACAATCAATGTGCTTTAAATTTTTCATTTTTCATGATAGGTAAATGTGAAAACTATTTTTATTGTATATTATATTTATTATATTGGTAATATTATTTATTATACATCATGAAAAATGGAGTTTTTACAACCCTTTAGTACCAAATGTGTGGGATTTGTATCTTATTTTAAAATTCAATTCCGAACATGACTTTCTAGCAGTGCATAGATTACCTAGGTCCTTGTAAATTATCATATATTAATTATTTTAATTAAATTACACATGCTTAAATACACATTTTTCCTTTATTTTTAAAGAAGTTTTAGATTATATAAAAGTGACATAGAAAATATAGGGAATTCCCATATACCCCCCCTTTCCCTCTACCACACTTTCCCACATTAGCAACATTTTTCATTAGTGTGGTACATTTTTTACAATAGATGAACACATATTGAAGCATTGCTACTAACCATTTCTAGAGTTTACATTATAGTTTACACTTTGCACCGCACAATATTATACTTTTGTTTTATATACATATATTTTAAAAGATGCTTAGATTACATAAATGTTACACAAAAATTACAGGGATTCCCATGTTCCCCACCTCCCACACCTCCCATAACATCCCACATAAACATCTTTCATTAGTGTGGAACATCACCTGCAATGGATATACAAATCCTGGGTCTTTGCCACTAAGCATGTACCATAGATCATTTTGTAGACCACACTCTCTCCCACACAGTTCTGCATGTTATATGCTGATGTAAAATGGCCTATATCTGTTGTTGTAATGTTACTCAAGATAATTCTCAGGTCCTGAAAAAACCCCTGTATTACAACTGCTTTTCCGTTCCCTGCCCCAAAAGAGTCTAGTGGCCACTGGCTCCACCTCACTGTTATAATTCCTTCCATTGCTTGAATCACAATATGTCTACAACAGAATACCTTTAAGTTCACTATAGTCCATAGATCTTCCCCCAATCCTGAGGAGTCTGGGATGGTGATGACCACTCCACCTCCAAGTAAGAGACGGCTTATATCCCATGGATATGGTGGATGGGATTATCCTGCCTTCAGCTGCAGGCTCTCTCCATTCCCTGGGATGGCCATTGTCCATCATCGTCTCCTCACCAGGTGACTTGCGTGAGTTCATTGAGCTGTAGAGTAGGAGTTGCAGCTCCACCCAGATTCCAGGCACAGCTGGCACATGGGCAGGCCAGAGGCTCCAGTCTCTGGAAGTACACCTACAAACTATGGCATCACATATAGGTTTGAATAGAAGGGACTGATGGACCATGTGCAGGGAGGACTTATTTGAGTCCAACTGTGCCACACTCAGGAGCACAGATTCCAAAGTACAGCCTGCTGATACGGTATCAATCTTTGGAGCTATCCCTCCTTATATAGGACCTAAGTGTCTCCAGAGCTCTCAGAAGCCCCTCTGTGTGGGGTGATATGCACTTTGGTGTTCTATGAGATCCTACTGAGGTGTACATAAGCATTACCTCTGGGATGATCTCCTGACAGTCTTTGAAGTCTCTTAGCCACATGAACTCATTTGTTTTTACCTTTTCCCCCTTTTATTCAAGGTCTTTTTCCAATCGTGTTGCCAGTTGTCACTTGGTATTAATCCCTCGTTGCCAGGGAAGCTCATCCCTGGGAGTCATGTCCCATGCTGGGGGAAGGTAATGCATTCATATATGCTGAGTTTGGCTTAGAGAGATGCCACATTTGAGCAACAAGGAGGGTCTCAGGTGGCAACCCTTAGGCACCCCATAACAGTAGGCTAAGTTTCATTTACAAGAGCATAGACTCATAAGGCTAGTCATCAATAACAAGAAGCCATCAGTGGATCATCCTCCCTTTCCAACACTGCCCATGCACTCAGCGGAGTGTTGCTGCTCCCTTGGAGAATGTGCCAGAGCTCTCCAGGCTGGAAGTTCAGTATTCCCTCATTTATTGAGTGATTTTCTACCCACTGTGACCATGCCCCATTCCTTGATTATTTGAACAATTTTATATATCTTTCATGTATATTCAGGTGAACTTGCTCCCATGAAACCATGGTTTCAGACACCCCCCAACAATCATTTTCTGCTGACCCTGTTGTAACCCTTCTGTGATCTAAATCTTCCTTGAAGATGAAGCCCATATAATAGCCAAATACAATTAATAGCAAAATGAAACAATAATGTTAAGCTTAAATGTTAGAGATAAAATACATGGGAACGCAGAAAAAAAAACCTAAAAATAAAATAAATTTAAAAGATTAGGACATTAAAAAAATGGGAAAAAATTAAAAAAACAATAAGAAAATTAAAAAAGAAAATATTTATTATTGTTATTTTTTCCTCTTATCACTGCATTATTGAGTGTCGAGTCTGTACCCTGGCACCTTCCCCTCTCACTCCCCAGTGTTTCCAAAATTTTCATTTAATTTTCAAAGAAATTTTAGGTCACAGCAAAGTCACACACAGAATAATAGAGACTCTCATATACCTAACCTACTTCCCCTCTCCTCACCCCATATTAAAAGCTTTTTTTTTTTTTTTTTTTTTTTTTTGGTGCATGGTAGCATTGCTATAACTGTTATACAGATAGTGAAACATAGCTACTAAACATTGTCAATGGTTTACAGCATAGCTCACAATTTAGATGGTACAGTTTAATGATTTTTGATGATATTTACAATGTCCTGTGTCCATTCCTGTAAGGTAAAGAAAAACATTTCCCATGGCTACTAAATACCCCCTGTTTGTTCTCTTCTGTTCCTTCTTCCCCATCCCCCTGGGGCACATGACACTCCCCTGTTTGACTCATGGGATGACAACATTCATAATTACATGTCCTGAGTATTCTAACCTGTCCTTCCTAATGTACCCACCTGTCAACCCTGCACCACCAAACCCATTAATATCACTACCACTACCCACCTGTCCTATCGTTCAATATCAACCATACTCTATCACTTTACCATAGATTATGTCCATATGGGTGATGGTTCACAACCTGCTCTTCTCTTTCCGTCCATTGTTAACCTATCTTTCAGACAATGGTTCTCAGAGACTGCTCACTTTCCTCAATTAAAATCAGTGAGGTCATATACTGTTCATCCTTCAATGCCTGGCTTGCTTCACTCAACATAAAGTCTTCAATATTCATTCATGTTATTCCATGTATTAGCACATTATTCCTTCTTACAACTGAGAAATATTTCATTGTATGTATGTACCACATTTTGTTTATCCATTCATCTGTTGATGGGCACCGGGGTTGTTTCCAACTTTTGGCAATTGTGAACAATGCCGCTATGAACATTGGTGTGCATATATCTGTTCTTGTCTTTGCTTTCAATTCTTCTGGGTATATACCCAGCAGTGGAATTGCTGGATCATATGGAAGATCTATTGATAGTGTTCTGAGGAACCGCCAAACTCTCCTCCACAGTGGATGGATCATTCCACAATCCCACCAGCAATGGATGAGGGTTTCTAATCCTCCACATCCTCTCGAATACTTATAGTCTGCTGTTTTTTTAATAGCCGCCATTCTGATGGGTGTAATACGGTATCTCATTGTAGTTTTGATTTGCATTTCCCTAATAGCTAGCGATGTCGAGCATTTTTTCATGTGCTTTTTAGCCATTTGTATTTCTTCTTTGGAGAAGTGACTTTTCAGGCCACTTGCCCATTTTTTAAATGGGTGTTTGTCTTTTTATTTTTGAGGTGTAGAATTTCTTTATATATGCAGGATATTAGGCTCCTATCAGATACATGGTTGTCAAATATTTTCTCCCATTGGGTAGGTGGCCTTTTTATTATCTTAATAATGTCCTTTGAGGTGCAGAAGTTTTAATTTTGAGGAAATCCTATTTATCTATTTTTTTCTCTTGCTGCTCATGCTTAGGGTGTGAAGTTCATGAAACTATTTCTTATTACAAGGTCCTGTAGATGCTTCCCTACATTATCTTCCAAGGTCTTTATGGCTTTGGCTCTTATATATAGATCTTTGATCCTTCTTGAGTTGATTTTTGTATAAGGTGTGAGATGGTATTCTTCTCTCATTCTTTTGGATATGGATATCCGGTTCTCCAAGCACCACTTTTGATACGTTGTTGAATGCTATTAGCAAGTATTTTTTTGAGGATTTTAGCATCTGGGTTCATTAGAGAAATTCATCTGCAATTTTCCTTTCTTGTGGTATCTTTGTTTGGTTTTGGTATTAGTGTAATTTTGGCATCGTAGAATGAGTTAGGCAATATTCCTTCTACTTCTATTTTTTGGAAGAGCTTAAGCAGAATTGGTGTTAGCTCTTTCCAGAATGTTTGGTAGAATTCAGCTCTGAAGCCATCTCGCCCTGGGCTCTTCTTAGTTGGGAGGTTTTTGATGACTGAGTCTATCTCTTCACTTGTAATTGGACTGTTGAGTTCATCAATTTCTTCTTTCATCAATGTAGGCTGTTTGTGAGTTTTTAGAAACTTGTCCATTTTCTCTAATTTATCTTTCTTGTTGGCATATAATTTTTCAAAGTATCCTCTTATGATACTTTTTATTTCTGTGGGGTCAGTAGTGATATTTCTTTGCTCATTCCTTATTTTTGTGTATTTGCATCTGTTCTCTCTTTTCCTTTGTTAGTCTGGCTAAGGGTTTGTCAATTTTATTGATCTTCTCAAAGAATCAGCTTTTGGTTTTGTTTATTTTTCTAGTGTTTTCTTATTCTCTATTTCATTTAGTCCTGCTCTAATCTTTGTTATTTCCTTCTTTCTACTTTCTTTAGGTTTAGTTTGTTGTGGTTTTTCCAATTCCACCAAGTGTGCAGTTAGGTCCTCAATTTTATCTCTTTCTTCTTTTTTAATATATGAATTTATGGCTATGAACTTCCCTCTCAGGACAGCTTTCGCTCCATCCAATATGTTTTGATATGTTGTGTTGTAGTTTTCATTAGTTTCAAGGTAGTTACTGATTTCTTTTGGATTTCTTCCTTGATCCACTGTTTGTCTAAGAGTGTGTTGTTTAACTTCCATATCTTTGTGCCTAACGTGTTTCTCTGGACCTTAGTGGTTTCCAATTGGATCCTTTGTGGTTAGAGAAATTACATTGTATGATCTCAAACTTTCTGAATTCATTGAGAGTTGTTCTGTGGCCTAGCATGTGGTCTGCCTTGGAGTATGATCCATGTGCACTCAAGAAGAATGTAAATCCTGCTGTATTTGGGTGTAGTGTTCTGTATATGTCTATTAAGTCCAGGTCATCTAATGTATTGTTCAGAGCCTTTGTTTCTTTATTGATTCTCTGTCTAGATGTTCTGTCTAATGATGATAATGGTGTATTAAAGTCCCCTGCTATAATTGTAGAGGCATTTATTTCTCCACTTAGTTTTTCCAGAGTTTGCCACATGTATTTTGAGGCACCGCGGTTAGGTCCATAAATGTTTATGATTGTTCTTTCTTCTTGAGAGTTTACCCTTTTTACTAATATATAGTGTCCATCTTTGTCTCTTACAATAGTTTTGCATTTAAAATCTATTTTGTCTGATATTAGAATAGCTACTCCTGCCCTTTTTTGGCTATTGTTAAATTGTAAAATTGTTTTCCAGCCATTCATTTTCAGCCTCCTGGAATCCCTGGGACGAAGGTGGGTTTCTTCTAGACAGCATATAGATGGATCATATTTCCTTATCCATTCTGCCAATGGGTGTCTCTTGAGTGCTGAATTTAATCCATTAACATTCAGTGTTATTACACATATAAATTTCTTACTTCAGCCATATTTTCTTTGGGTTAATGTATGTCATATGTTGTTTTCTTTCTGTTTTTTGTTGTTTTAAAACTCTCCTCCAACTCTCTCTCCCTTGTTTTTTCCTTTCAACTTGTAGAACTTCCTTTAGTATTTCTTGAAGTGCAGGTTTCTTATTGGCATAGTCTCTTAATTTCTGTTTATCTGTGAATATGTTGATCTCTCCATCATTTTTGAATGCCAGTTT
>JAQZBX010031923.1:13558-26199 GCA_029593785.1 Cabassous unicinctus
ATTCGTGGCTGGAAGTTTTTTTTTTCTTTTAGTACTTTGACTATGTCATACCACTGTCTACTTGTGTCCATGGTTTCAGAAGAGAATTCAGCACTTAATCTTATTGTACCCCCCTTGTATGTGATGTTTCTCTTTTCTCTGTCTGCCTTGAGTATTTTCTCTTTGTCTTGAGCATTGGACATTTTGACAAGTATATGTCTTGGAGTTGGTCTGTTGGGATTTATACTTTTTGTGGTGGGCTGTGTTTCCTGGATCTGCACATCCATCTCTCTCAATAGGGTTGGGGAATTTTCAGCCATTATTTCCTTTAACACTCCTTCTGTTCCCTTTCCTTTCTCTTCTCCCTCTGGGATGCCCATAATTTGTATGTTTGTGTGTTTTGTGTTTTCAGTTAACTCCCTGAGTCCCTGCTAGATTTTTTCTATCTTTTTGTCTATCTGTTCTACTATCTGTTTGATTTCACATGTATTGCCTTCCACATCTCTAATTCTTTCTTCTGCCTGTTCAAATCTGCTGTTATGTGAATCCAGCATTTTTTTATTTATTGGATTGTCCCATTGATCACCATCATATCTGTTATCTTTTTATGTATGTTTACAATTTCTTCAGTATGTTCTCCCAGTGTCTTCTTTATATCCTTAATGTCTTCCTTCACTTCATTAAGTTTGTCCATGATATTTGTTTGGAAAGCCTTGATGAATTGTTGAATGTTCTGCATCTTTTCCTGGTGTTTTGTTTGTTCATTGGACTGGTCCATTTCTTCCTGTTTCTCTGTGGTTTATAATTTTTTGTTGCCCTCTAGTCATCATTTTATCTTGATGGATTTATTCAGTTGATTAGCTTCTATCTCTGCTCTAGAGTTTTATTTAGCTAGTGGTTCTGTGTGTGTATTAACTTTTCTCTTTGAAACTTTTTCTTTTCTTTTATTTCCTTGCTTCTTTCTATGTTCCCTTGAAGGCAAAAGATTAGCACCATAGGAATCAAAAGATGTGAGAAAGGAAGAAGGATAATAGTAATATTGATAAAAGTTAGAAGAGGGACCAAATAAGACTTAGTTCAATGAATATTTAACTCATGTAGGAAGTGTAGAGTAATAGGACAAAAAGTGGAGTACCTACAATAGACTGGGAAAACAAATAGAGGAATATATATATATGTATAATGATTTAGAAAGCTAGAATGATGACAATGGAGAGAAAAAGTGAAGAAAGGGCTTAAAGTAAAAAGTTAATATTAATTAAAAAAGAAGAAAACAGAATAGTTAGAATAGAAATTGATACCCTTAAGTTGTGGCATAATGAAAAAACATGGTCTGTAAGAACTACAACAGAAAGCAGAAGGCAAAAAGATGAAGGATGGGGAAGAGATAGCTTGGGGGGCAAAATCAATATAGACAGAGAATGGGAAATCACTGAAGAAGAAGCACAGCAAAGAAGAGACAAGCTAGCAGCACCTAATTAAAAAGAAAGAGAAAAAAAAAGGAGGAAAAAAGAAGTGGGAGAGGAAAGAGGAAAGAAATGCAAGAGACAACAAATAAACAGAGAAAAACCAAACAACCACACAAGCAAGCAGTCAAACAAAGGTAAGGATGAACAGTGTTCCTTCTTGGGCCCTTTTGGAACCTCTCAGCCTGCTTGTGTGTATCAATTTCCCTGCAACATTCTATCTGCAGGTTTTGAGGCAGATTTTAGCTATTAAACTAAATTAAAAAGAATTCATTTTTCATTTTTTAAAGCGACTCTTTTTTTTTTTTCTGTGAAATAAGGGACCCAAAAGAAGTCCTCTTCTAGACCACCCCCTTCACCAAGGGTACCCTAACTAGGCTCAT
Organism: Cabassous unicinctus; assembly: GCA_029593785.1. Lineage (NCBI taxonomy): Eukaryota > Metazoa > Chordata > Mammalia > Cingulata > Chlamyphoridae > Cabassous > Cabassous unicinctus. Next base: position 15,387 of record JAQZBX010031923.1, read on the forward strand.
GGAAACTAATCAAGCACTTCCCACTTCCTGGCCTCCCCAGGGGAGCTGAAGCTCTGATGCTTGTCAGTGCAGAACAAAGTTGGCTGACTCCACCCCCTCTGGAGCCAAGCCTCAGTGACACTGGGCTGCTGGGTAAATCAGGCTTCCTCAGTAGATTTGCCTCTCCCCTGAGCCTGGCTCCTGCTTCAAGCCAGCTTATCTGCTCCCCAAAGCTATGAGTGGGTCCAGGAAGCCAAATCCACTGAATGGAAACCCCTTTCCACCTTCTGTCAGAACCCTCCCACTCTCAGAGAATGCTCCCTCTCATCGGGTTGGTGGGGGTTGGGTTTATCCCTGGGCAGCTATGTAAATCAACTTCTCAGCAGATTTGCCCCTCCCTCTGCCTGGTATTGATTCAATCCAGCTATTTTGTTCCCCCAAGCTGCAAGGGGTACCAGGAAGCCAAATCTACAGAAAGAAAACCCCTCTCAACCCTTCACCAGAACCCTCCCACTGTGGAAGAATGCTCCCTCTCATCAGTTGCCAGGTGGGAATCGTGGCTCAAACCAGCCTTTTTCCCTGAGGGTGGGGCTCAGCCATCTGTGTTAACCACCACAGGCAGGCTTAAAACTCATGAATGTCTAACGAGTAATCCATGCTGTCAAGCTGCCTCCAGATAGATGTCCCAAGCTTCTCACTCTGTGCACCCACAGCACGGAACCCCAGGCAAGACCCTGTCCACAATTGGCCTTTCCTCAGAGAGCGAATCAGCGAGTGCCCTCCTAAACCAATGCCATCTTGAGTCTTGAATATACATTTTAAGAACACAGGAGTTCAAACCAATTCTAATTCCTATTTAACATCAATTAAATACCTCAAAGTAGACTTTCTTATATCCTCTTTTAATTTTATAATTCATATATGGCATATTGAAAATCCTTGTCTGAAAGATATCTCTACTTTTGTTCATTTCCAGTAGCATATGTAAATAACCACAAATTTTATAGTTACTATAGTAGTGCTACTATCATTAACAAAATAAATTCCTAATTATTTTGTAATCCTTTTTAAATTTAGAATATGTGTCACTAAATATATATCCTAGCAAACAATGCTTATAATGCATTGGAATTAATTGTTTTATTTTTCTATGAGTATATAGGATTTACATGTGCAGTCAGGTTGTTTTTCCTATTTGCATTCAGTTTTAGGACTTTTTAAATTCATCTAAGTGTAATTTTATTTATAAAAACCAAGAATATAGACACTGTCATAAATATACAAAAATTTATACCCAGAAATTTCATTAGCATACCCATCCCTATCACAGTGTTCTTATCCAAGATTACCTCTTTGGGTTTTCTTTATTATATCTGTGGATCTTGTTACATTATTTTTTATTCTTATTTTCCCTTCTTTCTTGCATGAAAGAAGTCCTGCTAAACACATACTTTGCATCTTGCTTTTTTTAAAGTTTAATATACATTATGTAAAACACAGAATATCAGTTTATGGAGAATCATAATCTTTGGCTTTATTGTGACTTAATACACCTTTGGATAGACACATTATGATTTATACAAAATAAAAGTTAGTATAACATTATATGCTTATTGATTATTTGTCATATTTACTAATATAGAGAGAGCAATATAGTGTTTTATAATATGTAATATTTTACATTTGAGGTCATATAACATTTGTAATATAGTTAGATCATGATTGACTTTCTTTCTTAGCTGTGAGAATGAAACTGTGATTTCGTTGGAAAATATCCTGATCTCATCAGATTAGTTCTCATGTGTTTAAGGATGAACTGTCAGAACATCTGCAAACTACTTTTCAATGTATAAGTTGAAAAAAAGTTTATATTTTAATAACATTTGAAATAATATATGTGTGAATCAATGCACATATTATATTTGAAAGGAAAACTTTTGTAAACTTTATCAAACATTTGAAAGAATCTATATCTATATGAATTTAAAACTGTAACTGAAAAAATTAAATAGGTATTAGCCCTCTAGATTATGTTTTAAGCACGTCTGAACCCTCTGATATATTGTAGTAAAACCTTATTATATGTGAAACATTTAAACTAGCCAGAAATTATCTGTGATTCATTGAATTGTAACCCAGAAGTTTTGTTTCAGTGATGCTGATGATATGGTTTGTAACCTGCATAATCTTTACTTTATAACTGAATAGTAATCAAACATCTTGTAACTGGAACCACTTGTATTCCCTTATCTTGTTTTGTAATCCTGAAATCTGTTACTCCTGTACTAACCCTCAAGGTTATTAGTAAAATAATAGGAGTTAACCCAGGACTAACCAACGCAATTCTAATAGAGATAGCCCACCTCACATGTGCAATAGCCTAAAAACTTTGAACATCAAGTCAACCAAGCACATAATCAATCTGCACATAGACAAAGATAGACTATCTCTAATCCTATCAACTCAAACCACCCACTCATGTTCAAAATGTCACTTTCTAGTTATGCAATATATGCGTCAACATGATGCCCATCTGCCATGTTCCCACTATGACAGTGTTATCTTCTCCTCAGCCATCACAACCTCACCTGCCTTTGTTGAATCCCATAAAATCCCCAAGCAGTTTCAAATCTGTTCCAAACAGATATGAGGACTTTCCTCCTGCCTTTGCAAGGCTAGCTTTTTTCTAAATAAACTCTTACTCCTCCTCAAATCACAGGGTCCAATATTTGAATCTGGTGTGCATCATGCAAGGACTCAGTGCTGAGTTACAACAAAACTATATATTGTATATAAAATAATATATTAGCAGTTAATCAATTCAGGTTTAGGGAACATGGAGGTCAATATTCCATTTCAATTTTTCTGTGGCTTGGTAAACTTCCAAAATAAAATTTTTATAAAAATCAAACATGAACATAAAATAAAGATACAGTGTAAAATTGTTCTCTCAATCTTTTGCAAATTCTACATAGCTGGACAATCTCTCTACTACTGTGAAAAGAGCAGAAGCTATTAACCATGCACTGTGATTCTTGGGGAAATATTATCTCTCAAAAAAATAGCAAAGAGTGGAAGTTTTCTAGGTCATAAGTGTATGTTATCTTTGATAAGAAGCAGACAAAATTTTCCTGTGTTTATCATTTTACATTCATATCAGCATTGTGAGAGAGTTCCAGTTGTTATAAATCCTTAGCATCATTCAATAACATAGTTTTACCAATATTATTTCAAGGTAGTTAAATTTTCATTTGCGTAATGGCTACTTATGTAGAACAATTTTTCAGGTGCTTTCTTGTCAACTATCAACTTGTTGGTGAAGTGTCTGTCAATTTTTAATTGTGCTGTTTATTTTCTTCCTGTTGAGTTTTATAAAATATATTTTTATCAGAGAAGTTGTGAACTTACAGAACAATCATGTACATGTATGGAATTCCCATAAAATACCCTTACACTAACACACTACATTGTTGTGGGACATCTGTTACAGATTATGAGATAATAGCAGACTATTATCAGTACCTATGGTCTATACAATTGTGCATCTTTATTGCAAGATGTTAAAAATGTGAAGAAGCATGGGAAAATACAATTAATGTAACCTATTGACTATATTTACCAACAACACTGTAATATTCTTGCATCAATGCCAAAGATGTACTGTGTTAATAATAAGGGGATATGGAAAAAAATATACCAAGTTTACAATCCCTATTGAGTTTTAAGTGTTCTTTATATGTTCTGAATGCAAGTCTTTCATCAAATATGTGACTTTTAAATATTTTCTACCAATCTATAGCTTGTTTTTCACTGAACATTTTTTAAATGAATTCATTGTATTATTGTATTTCCCCTTCCTAGATTATGCTTTTACTTTCATGTCTTTTCCAATTATACAAAGTAGTCTGTTGGAATTTTGATTGCATTGAATCTGCAAATCAATTTGGGTAGAATTGACATCATGATATTTGGTCATTAAATTCATGACATGGAATATTCTTCCATTTATATTGGTCTTCTTTGATTTTTTTAAGTAAGGCTTTGTAATTTTCTGCATACAAGTACTCTACATCCTTGGATAATTTTATTCCTAAAAATTTCTCTCTCTTTTTTTTGATATTGTAAATGGAATGTTTTTCTTGATTTCCTCCTCAGGTTGCTTGATATAAATGTATACAAACTCTTCTGATTTTTGTATCCTGCCAATTTCCTGAGCTACTTTATTCAGTTTATTAGTTTTGTTGTGGATTTCTTGGGACTTTCTATATACAGTATCACGTCATCAGCAAATAGTGAGTTTTAATGTTTCCTTTCCAATTTGAATGTCTTTTGCTTCTTTTTATTATCTAAGAACTCTTGCTAGAACTTCCAGCACAAGGTTGAATATGAATGGTGACAGTAGGCATCCTTGTCTTGTTCCAGATCTTAGAGGCAGAGTTTTCAGTCTTTCACCATTGAGTACAATTTTAGCTGTGAGTTCTTCATGTGTGCACTTCATTATAATGAGAAAGTTTCCTTCTATTTCTATTTTTGAAGTGTTTTTATCAAGGAAGAATGCTGTGTTTTGTCAAATAATTTTTTCCATCAATTGAGAAAATGTGTTTTCTCCCATTTGTATTGTCAATGTGATGCATTACATTAATTTATTTCATTGTGTTCAACCATCCTTACATACCTGAGATAAAACACACTTAATCATGATGTACAATTCTTCTGTTGTACTATTGGATTGGATTTGCAATACTTTGTTGAGGATTTTTGCATCCATATTCATAAAAGGAATTGTTCTGTAACAACCCAGCTTTTTATCTGGCTTTTGTATTACATGATATTGACCTCATAGAATGAGTTATATAGTTTCCCTTCCTCTTTAATATTTTTGGAACAGTTTGAGCAGGATTGGTATTAATAACTGTTGGAATGATTTGTGGAATTCACTTGTGAAGCCATTTGGTCATGGACATTTCTTTGCTGTGAGGTATTTGATGACTGATTCAATCACTTTTTTACTTGCAGTTGGGCTGTTGAGGGCTCTTCCAGAGTTGTTGTATGTTGTTCATGACTTTTTAGGAATCTGTTCATTTCATGTATGTTGACTATTGTTGGAATACATTAATTCATTGTATTCTCTTATCATCTTTTTATTTGTGGCATCAGTAGTAATGCCTCTCTTATTTTCTGATTATATTTATTTACATTTTCTTTCTGATTTTTTTTCTTTTAAGTCAGATAAGGTTTCTTTTACCCACTGATTGTTTAAATATGTGCTGTTTAACCTCCATATATTTGTGAATTTTTCATTTTCTCCCCCATGTTGATTTCCTGCTTCAATCCATTATGGTAAGAGTAGAGGCTTTGTATAATTTCAGTCTTTTTACATTTATTAAAACTTGCTTTTGTATTTACAAAATGTGGTCTATCCTGGAGAAATATCCATATGCAAATGAGCAGAATGAATTTCCTGCAGTTTTTGTGTGTGTATTTGCCGCTGATGCAAAGTACCAGAAATCTGCTGGCTTTTATAAGGGAATTTATTTGAGGTGAAAGCTTAAAGCTTCAAGGCCCTAGAAAGTGCAACTCAAGGTACCATAAGGGGTAATTTCTCACCCCAAGGTCTTTTGCCATCTTGAAGCAAGACCGCTGTGAGGGTTTGGGCCCCCCCTCTAGGTTGTCTCTCAGGGCTTCCTGTATCAGTCTCAGATATTTTCCCAAGGTCACTTCTAAACCATGAGGCAAACAGTTCAGCTGTCTCCAGGGCCACAGGATCAAGCACAATATGGCTATCTCCTCTTCCTATGTGTCCTCATATCCTCTTCTGTTTCCATGTATCTGTGTGTCTTCTTAAGTGAGTGTCCATTTATATAGCCCACCAAGGGGGCAGGAACTTAAACTGATTTACACCCTACTGATGTGGTCCAATTTAAACCATAATCTCAACATAATTTAATCAACGACATCTCAGCTGAATCTAATACAATCAAAGGGTATCATGCCCAGAGGAAAAACCAGTGTACAAACCTAATCTTTCTTTTCTGTAATTCATAAGACATTTAAAGCTGCCACAGTGTGCAATGTTGTGTATATATCTGTAAGGTCTAGTTCATTTATCACAATATTCAAGATCTCTGTGTCCTTATTTATACTCTCTCAGGATATTCCATATGTTGATGAGAGTGGTGTACTAAAGTCTCCAACCATTACTGTAGAGAAGTCTATTTCTCCCTTCAATTTTGCCATTATTTGCCTCTTATATTTTGGGATACAATGATCAGGTTCTATTTCTTCATATTTTCTTTTTTGAAAATTTATTTATTTAAAAGAAACTTTAATTTACATAAATATTACATAAAAAATACAGGGGATTCCCATATACCCAATACCCTCCCCCTTTTCTCCTCTCCCCTATTAAAAACATTGTACACATGGATGGTACATTTGTTACAATTGATGTACAAGTATTGAAGTATTGCTAATGACCATGGTCCATGGTTTATATTATGATTTACATTTTGGACCATACACTTTTATAAATTTTGATGAAATTTAAAGTGGCTTTATCCATTATTGTGAAATCATACAGAATAATTCTAATTCCTTATAAATGCCCTGAGTTCCATCTATTCTGTTCTTCCCTCCCCCTCACCTTGGAACCTATGGTTACCACTAAATTTCACCTTTTGAAGAATTTTGAGGACTTGTCATATTGGTCTGTTTCCTTTTATCAGGAACTGCCTATGTTCTCAGGAGAATCTTGTTTCTCTATTTGAGAACATAGCATAACTCCCCAGGAAGGGATTTTAATGTTTTCTTGGTTATTGTGTGGGTCTCCACCCACTGATATAACACACCATGACAAGATGAACATTTACATATTCCATAGAAGTCTTCCCCAGGTGAACCTATCCTGTATGCACCACCACCACCCCCATTCAAAACCCTACAACACTAATCCTCCCCTGCCATATTTGCCAAAAGAACATTCCCAACATTGCAGTTTTAACCACAGATTGAAAATCCCTAGAGTTCATCTGCTCCTTCCCCCAACCCTCCCCCAAGTTCCATAGATATTTCAACCCAATCCTTCCACCCTACTCCATCACAGACCAGCACTAGTGAACCCAAAAACATCAATGAACCACTGCCATGCCCACTCACTGAACAGCAACACCCTTCCACTTTATCATAGATTTTGTCATGTGGGCATTGGCTAACAACTCTCTGTTCACTTCCTGTCTCCTGTAAACATATCTTCCACACTCTAAATCTGTGAGTCTACTCAATTTGCTCAATTCCTATCAGTAAGGTCATATATTATTTGTCCTTCAGTGCCTGACTGACTTCACTCAACATAAGGTCTTCAAGATTTATCCACGTTATCCCTTGTGTTGATACTGCATTCCTTCTTACAAGTGAAGTTATATTCTATTTATGTATATACCACATTTTGCTTATCCATTCACTTGTTAATGGACATTGGGTTGCTTCCAACTTTTGGCAATTATGAATAATGCTGCAATGAACATTGTTGTACATATATCTGTTCATGTCCCTCCTCTCAATTCTTCTGGATGTATATCAAGCAGTGGGATTGCTGCAAAACATGGCAGTTCTATAGTAAGATTCTTGAGGAACTGCTAGAATGTGCTCCAAAATGTCTGCACCATTATCCATTTACACCAGCAGTGGATGAGCATTCCATTTCAACCACATCCTCCCCAACAGTTGTATTCCTCTGTTTTGCTTTTTTTTTTTTAATAGCCACCTGTCTAACGATTTTAAGATGATATATCCTTGTAGTTTTGATTTGCATTTCCTTAATAGGTAGTGATTTTGAACCTCTTTCCATGTGTTTTTTTAGCCATTTGTATTTCTTGTTTGGAGAAGTATCTATTCAAATCACTTGCCCACTTTTTTAAATTGATTTTGTTTTTATTTTTGAGATGTAGGATTTCTTAATATATGCTGGATATTAGGCCCCTATCAGATAGATAATTACCAAATATATTCTTCCATTGAGTGGTCTGCCTTTTCACCTTCTTGACAAACTCTTTTGAAGTGCAAAATTTTTTATTTGAGGAGATCCCACTTATCTATTTTTTCTTTTGTTGCTCATGCTTTGGGTATAAGTTTTATGAAACACTTTCCTACAACAATTTCTTGTAGATGCTTCCCCACATTATCTTCCAGCAGATTTAGAGCCTTGGCTCTAATATTTAGATCTTTGATCCATCTTGAGTTAATTTTTGTATAGGGCTTGAGATGGTGATTCACTCCCATTCCTTTGGATGTGGATCTTCTGTTCTCCAAGCACCATTTGCTGAAGTGGCCATTCTCTTCCAGTTGAGTAAGCTTGGTGGCCCTGTCAAATATCAGTTGACTGTATATACTAAGATCTAGATCAGAATTCTCAGTTGTATTCCATGGGTCTGTATGTCTATCCTTGGGCCAATACCATGTAGATTTGACCACTGTAGCTTTGTTGTATAATTTAAAATCAGGTAGTTTGATTCCTCCAATTTCATTTTACTTTTTCAAAATGTCATTAGCTACTTGGAACCCTTTGCACTACCAAATAAATAAATAGTTAGATTTTCAAATTCAGTAAAAAATGTTGTGGTAATTTTTGTTAGAATTGCATTATATCTGTAAATCAGTTTGGGTAGGATAGACATCTTAATGATTTTTAATCTTCCTATCCATGAGCAGGTAATGTTCTTCCATTTATTTAGGTCTTCTTTCATTTCCTTTAACAATGTTGTGTAGTTTTCTGCATACAAGTCCTTTACATCTTTAGTTAAATTTATTCCTAGGTATTTGATTCTTTCAGTTGCTATTGTATTTGGAATTTTTTATTGATTTCCTTCTCAGATTGCACACCATTGGTGTACACAGGGCTTTCTATGTATAGGATCATGTCATCTGCAAATAGTGAAGTTTTGAATTCTTTCTTTTCAATTTGGATGCCATTTACATCTTTTTTCTTGCCCAAGTGCTACAGCAAGTACTTTTAACACAATGTTAAATAAGAACAGTGACAGTGGGCAACTTTGTCTTCACCATTGAATATGATGTTAGCTGTGGGTTTTCATATATATCCTTTATCAAGTTGAGAAAGTTTCCTTCTAGTCTTATCTTTTGAAGAGTTTTTTTTTTTAATCAGGAAAGGGTGTTGTATTTTGTCTGATGCTCTTTCTGCATCAATAGAGATGATCATGTGATTTTGTCCTTTCAATCTGTTACTATGGTTTTTACATTGATTTTCTAATGTTGAACCAACCTTGCATGGCAGGGATGAAACCCACTTCCTCGTGGTGTATAATTCATTCAATGTGTTGTTAAATACAATTAGCAAGTGTTTTGTTGAGGATTTTAGCATGTAGGTTCATTAGAGAGATTGGTCTATAGTTTTCCTTTCCTGTGATGTCTTTGTGTGGCTTTGGTATTAGGGTGATATTGGCATCATAGAATGAATTAGGCAATGTTCCCTCCACTTTTATTTTTTGGAAGAGTTTAAGCAGGATTGCTGTTAGTTCTTTCCAGAATGTTTGGTGGAGGTCACCAGTGAAGCCATCTGGTCCTGGGCTCTTCGTAGTTTGCAGGTTTTTGATGACTAATTGTACCTCATTACTTGTGATTGTTCTGTTGAGTTAGTCAATTTCTTCTTTTGTAAATGTAGGCTGCTTTTGTGTTTCTAGGAATTTTCCCATTTCATCTAAGTTACTCATCTTGTTGACATTCAATTTTTCAAAGTATCCTTTTATGATATTTATTTTATGTATTTTCATCTTCCCTTTTTTTTCTTTGTAAACCTAGCTAAGGGTTTGTCATTTTCATTAATCTCCTCAAAGAACCAGCTTTTGGTTTTGTTAATTTTTTCTTGTACTTTCTTATTTTCACTTTCATTTAGCTCTGCTCTAGTCATTTTTATTTCCTTCTTTCTGCTTGCTTTGGTTTTCATTTGTTTTCTTTTTCTAATTCTTCCAGGTGTACAGTTAGGTCTTTGATTTTAGCTCTTTCTTCTTTTTTATTACAGACATTATGGTTATAAAATTCCCCCCTCAGCACTAGTTTTGCTGCATCCCATAGGTTTTGACATATTACATTGTCATTTTCATTGATTTCAAGGTAATTACGGAGATATTTTACTATTTTTTCCTTGACCCACTGATTGTCTAAAACAGTGTATTGTTTAACTTTCATTTCTTTCTGCCTAACCTGGTTCTCTGCCCCATGCTGATTTCCAGATTCATTCCATTGTGGTCAAAGAAATTATTTTGTATAACTTCAATCTTTCTGAACTCATTGAGAGTTGTTCTGTGGCTTAACAGGTGGTCTATCCTGGAGAATTGTTGTAATTCAACATGGAGTTTGACGGTGCCGGGAATGATCCAAAGAAAGATTGGGATCAGGGGACCTCACTCCATGAGGAATGCAAGCAAGTTTATTTAGATTGAAGCTACTTTTTATACTACAAAGCTGAAAACAAAAGTAGGGAGTTCTTCACTATGTTCTCAGCTTGGTGCGTGAGAACGCTACCTGTTTGTGAGTTCCCAGACAAACTTTCCTGGGAACTTAGACAATAACATCTGTGTGGGGAGTTCATTCCGCTCTGCCTCCTCCCACTGATATCTGCGCTATGCAGTGTCCTTGGAGACATTTGCTCTCTACCAGCAAGCATGCTTTTTGGATGCTTAACCCTTTATGCTCTGACTCTCAGCATCTTCTCCAACAATTCCCCCTTTTTTGTTTTTTGTCCAGGGTGACTGTGCCTGTCTTAGGTTGCCCTCCTCTGAAGGTCTTACCCGTCATTGACTATCCAGTCAAGCTGCCATGG
>JAQZBX010031924.1:0-26105 GCA_029593785.1 Cabassous unicinctus
AAAAAAAAAAAAAAAAAAAAGATACAGTTTGGGAACTAATAAAGTGATCTAACACTTGAAATAACCAGAAGCATCATTCTGAAATACAGGCAATCCTACATTCTGGAGATGTGCACAAATATGAATCAATTTGACTCAATTCTGATAAAATAAAATGAGTGATTTGAAAATTCATTTGAATTTAGCCTTCTGCATGTGACAACTGAATAGTTCCATTTTTTCCACTGCATGTTCGAGCATAGATACAACCTGATACAGGGGAGAAATAAGCAGCTGTGACACTTCATCAATCAACTACTCTTTATTAATCTTTCACTAAATGAAGAGGACTATAATGCACTAATTTCACCCATGACTTCAAATTCTGAAACAAGAATGGCTCCTTAAATAGTAAAGAAGATACTGACTTTATTTAGTATTATTATATAAAGGAAGGGAAACCTTTATCTTTTGAAAACGTTTCTATTTTGAACAGACTTCTTTTGTTTATGTGTAGAATTGAATCATATTGTCAAAACATATTTCTTGATTTTTGTGTTTCTCAATTACCTAGGAACTCCCTTGATTAGAGAGTGAAACACTAGGCATTTAATAGGCAATTACTGTACACTTCATTCTGTGGAGTGTTAGAAATGTTTTAAAGTTATACTGTTTATCATATAAAATACACTGCCACTGAATAAATTTCTCTGGATGTCAGCTTCTACACTAAAATTACATGTAACATTATATGACGCGTTTGCTCTTTGTTTTATTTTGTAAAACTCACGAATTACTCATAATTTGTTTTTGCAATTTGAAAATAGCAATACACAGAGAAACAAGAAACACTTGTCTAAATCAACATCTGTCCTGTAGGTAAAATTGGAAGTATAATTTCACACTCAGTTAGGATGGACCAGTATGCGGCTGGTATCCTCAAGATGAAAACACAGTAGCAATTTTAAATATTTAGGTATGTTCTTATGAAAATCATCACCAATTTCCATTGTCAGGTTTAATGCTAAAAAAGTAAAGCTTAATCTTTATGTCACCTACTTTGAATATGCACTGATCAAAAGCAGGACCAAGATGCCCTAAGTCTAGGAGATACACAAGATTGTATCCAAAGAAAACATCTGAAAAAAATCTATGAGTCAGAAAGGGAAGAGACAATACAAAAGTTAAAAAGTACAAAATTGGAGTCATAAATGAGAGGGAGTAGAATCAAGAATCAAGGGCACTTGAAGGGAATAAGAGTAAATTGAATACAGGTTAGGATAAACCAAGAAAGGTCTGAATTAATAAAATAACTATATTGGAAAATCTTAAACCAGGGCTTGGTTTAAGGATGGGAAATGATGTGATGGATGAGTTCAGAACCCTTACAGAATTAGGGTTTATACAGACATTCTCAAACTTACCTTTCACTGCTTCTCCTGTCCTACCCCCCACCCAAGTCACACAAAGGTACAAGTCCCATGCAAGAACCGTCTGAGGTTACTTGCATTTCACCAGAACTGGTGTGCCCGGCTTTGTGCTTGCCTTCTCCTCTCAGTTAAAGCTGTCTCCCTTGTCTGCCTTGACAACTGTTGCTCATTCTCCATGAGTCTGTGGCAGTGCTACTTGGTAAAATCTTGCCTAATACTCCCTAGTTTTGAATTTAAAAAAGATCCTTTCCCCTTTATGCTCCCCAGTGTAACCTGCATGTACCTTTTTATAGTATGCACTACACTATGCATATAATTATTTAGTCTCCCCTACACTGAATTTTTGGATGCCATATGCCTTTATCAATTACCTTCACACCCCAGGTGCCTGGGACCATGGTTGGCACTCAATAAATGACGGGAGAATGAATTAGTAAATTTAATAAAAATCTATGGTGATTCTTTATTGCCAAATAAAGATACCTTTGTTCACCATCACAACCCAAACCAGTCTCTTTATACGTTTTGGGAATTGAACCATGTCCCCCACAAAAGAAATGTTGAATCCCTAACTCCTGGTCCTGTGAGTGTGAACCCGCGTGGAAATAAAGACCTTTGAAGATGCTGTTTTTAGTTAAGGTGTGGACTCATTTGTGAAGATCTAATGCAGATGAGACCAAATTGAGTTGGGGTGGGCCTTAGCCCATCCATACCGGAGTCCTTATAAGCTGAGGCATTTGGACACAATCCGTGAGAAGGCAGAAATCAGACGAAGCCCAAAGTCAGGAGAGCACAGAAGTCAGTAGAAGCCAGGAGTCAGCAGACACAAGGAGAGAGAGCGTGTGAGGGAGGATTGTCAGAATTCCACAGACTCTGGGAGAAAGCAAACCCTACCAGCGCCTTGGAGATGGACTCTAGCTTCCAAAACTGTGAGACAATAAATTCCTGTTGTTAAACCAACCCATTCCGTGGTAGCTGTCATAGAGGCTCTGGAAAACTAAGGCATGGATCCTGATAATTAACTCATTCTCTCATTTAATAGTGTAGGTTCGTGTCATAGGGTGAAGCAGAAAAACAAAAAACCAAAACAAGAAAACACAACATTTTATCAGATGATGCAGAGGTCCACATAAGTAATAAACTGGATTAGGAATATATCTCAATGATTATTTGGGGTAAAAAGTAGTTCATGGATCATGGGCTGGGACAAAGAGAGTTAATTCCTCTGCTTCTACAATGAATGAGAATGTTGATTATGGGACAACAGAGGATAAAGGGACACCAAAGCAACACGGCAGGAGGCTAAGTGGACAAAGATGGCTAAGGGATATTTTTATAAATATGGAAGTCTACCATTTAATTGCATTTTTATAAATAAAATTTGATGGAACAAATCCTTTGATACACACAAGGGTTCTAAATATTTGGGGGCTTTGTCTCTATGAAAAATATGTTTTGTCTACCTTAACACAGATTTAATTCATAGTTTTGATTTGGTAAAATATTATTTTTTGAAATAATTTTCCTTCAGAATTTTGAAGCTATTTATTCTTCATGTTCCAGCCTCCAGTGTATAGTTGACATCTGAATTCATTGTGATTCCTGATCCTTTGTATGCAGGCTTTCTTTTTCCTCTTTAGAAGGTTTTGAGAATATATCCTTTTTCCAAATAATCTGAATTTCGTTTAAATGTGCCTTGGTGATATTTTCATGCATTGTGCTAAGTCTTCAATGGGCCCATATAATCGGGGAATGCTGGAAACTTTTCCTGAATGATTTCTTGGATGATTTCCTTCTCTGTGTTCTCTCTGTCCTCTCCTCTTGTAACTCCTATCATTAGGCTTAGTTTTCTTATCTTTTCTTCCTCTTCTGCATTTTCTTGAATTTTTTTCTTTTCTCTGGGAAATTTCCTCAATGTTACCCACTAAAATTTTTAATTGAATTCTTCATTTCTCCTATAATATGTATTTTTTAAAATTTCAATAGTTAATTTTGCTCTGATTTTTAATAGAATTCTGTCCTTGTTTTACAGTTAAAACATCTCCTCTTATTTCTCTGATGAATTAATGACAGTTTCTATGGTATTCATATTAAGGCTTTTCTGTGTCCCACCTCTACACTCTTATTTAGGCATAAGTAACTAAAAAGGTTATTTGGAGCCCTTTGAGCAAGTGTGGGACTTTTCAGTTATGGGTTTGGTGCAAGATAATTGAGCTGTGCCATTTTGTTGGGAATTTAATTATCTTTAGATCTTTTCTCTTGCACTGGCTAGATTGACCCAGGAAGGATATTCCAAATTCTTGCCGAGAGGGTATAAGTATGGTTGCCAGTATTTTAGAAGTTAAGAGGGGTGCTGGTTTTTTTGTGTGGTTTTTTTTAACAATTAATATGAAAATTTTTATGGAATCCTCTTTTTTCAAATGGTATTTCTACCTTCCACAATGATCTAATCTTTCTTGTTATTGTCTGGTCAAAGTCTCACTGTATTTTACTCTCCAGGAAAAGAAAAAAAAATGAGTAAATAAAAACACAATAACAACAACAAATCAACTAGTCTTCTGCTGGGAAACAAGAAAGAAATTTACGTAGATTTGCTGAGAAAGGTTAGGAGATGTGGGTTTCCAACTCTTCTTGAACAGTCTACATTAGCAGCCACACAAAACCTGTTTCAAATTAATCAGATACCATCCATTTATGATCCTATGGGAATTTCTGAAATTCAAGTTAGGCTGTGTCTCCATTTCCTGATTGGAATTAGCTTGCTCTAGTCTTCTGGGTCAGTGGCCTTTTATTCTTTAGTATTTAGCTAAAATATTACTGCTTTCCCTCCAAAGAATACTGTATGGAACTGTGGAAAAAAGAATAACTTGATAGTGTAGGAACTGACAAACACTACCTCAGCCATCAAGAGTTATTAGTAGGGGGCAGATGTGGCTCAAATGGTTGGGTGTCCATTTCCCATATAGAGGACCTGGGATCGATCCCCGGGACTTCCCAGTAAAATAAAGAAAAATATAGAAGGTGCACGGGCGTGCTGTCTGGCCCCACGAGTGGGTGAGCCCCCAGGCCCCGCTAAACCATTCAGTAAGATGATGACGTAACAGGAGAGAGATGCAGGGCAGAGCCAAAAAGAGACGTCGCGAAAAACCAGGAACTGAGGTGGCACAGGTGGCAGAACACCTCTCTCCCACATCGGAGGTTCCCAGGATCGAATCCCGGTGAAGACAGGAGGAGAAGGATGAGAAGAGAGAGCAGAAAACAGACACAGAGAATTGCCCAGCAAATGAACACAAAAACAGCAAAAACGGGGGTGGGGAGGGAGGGG
Organism: Cabassous unicinctus; assembly: GCA_029593785.1. Lineage (NCBI taxonomy): Eukaryota > Metazoa > Chordata > Mammalia > Cingulata > Chlamyphoridae > Cabassous > Cabassous unicinctus. Next base: position 4,735 of record JAQZBX010031924.1, read on the forward strand.
TTAAAATGGATAAAAGAGTTATTACTATAATTGGTAGTATAGTTGTATATACTATACAGTTGTATACTATAAACAGTATAGTTGATAGTATCAACATCAAGAGTTGATAGTATAGTTTACTATAGTTGACAGTCAAGTTGATACTATGCACCATTCATATGATTAATGAAAATGGTACTTTACTTGTATGGTCTTCCTTCCCAAAACCCATAATTCCAGTCTAAACATGGAAAAAAAACTTCAGAGAAATCTCAATTGATGGATTTAATACTAAATACCTAGTCAGTACTCCTCAAACGATCAAGATCATCAAAAACAAGGGAAGTGTGAGAACTGTCACAGTCAAGAAGAGCCTTAGGGGACATGGTTATTAAATGTAATGTGGTATCCTAGACGGGATTCTGAAACAGCAAAATGGGTAACAATCAAGCAAATATGAATAAACTATGAAAGTTAGTGAACAACAATGTATCAGTATTGGTTCATTAATTGTAACCATGCACCACATTAATATAAAATGGTAGTAACAGGCGAAAATAGGTACAGAGCATATGGGCACTCTGTATTATTCTTGTAATGTTTTTATAAATACAAAATATTCTAATAAAGAAAGTTTATTCAAATATTGCTCTCATAGCTTCTCTGTTCTTTCTGTATGAAACGTTTATCAATTAAAAAATCCCATTACTGTTAATTACTGTGATTTTGACAGGCTAAATACAAGGGTTTAGTTCACTCCCTTTACCTAATATTCCACTTTAATTTATCTGCTCTGTAGACCTGTGATGACCCCATGATTATCACTGGATCTCCATGAAGTCCAAGCACAACCTCCTTCTGTGGACAGGAATGGAGGGAAGGAATGGATCAGAGTCATAAGAGGAGTTACAGCCCAATAAGGGGCCATGCCAGGGCACTGAAAACCTGCAATAGCTTATCGTAAATTTTAAAAGAATCCTGCAGACACAAGAAATCTAAGCCAAAAGACACCAGATGAACCAAAAATCCTGGAAATTTAAATATGTATATATATGTTAATATATATAAAAAGTATATTATATATAAGCCACTAAGTGATCAAAACACACCTGGGAGTTAATACACACACACACACACACACACACACACACAGGGAATGGTATTGAACCTGGGATGGACATATTACATAATGTCACTAGAACATCAGAGTCAAGGTAGACCCAGCTGACATTTTTGCTGTATTGATCAATGAGTGTGCTTGATACTGAGTTTTCAACAAAATGGATACCTAAAAAACCTTCTAACTATCTGATAAATGAAGAATGCTCCTAAAATTAGCAATGCACTGTATACTTGTTCTGTTCTAGGCCATAGTTAAATTTTCTGAATCCCCATTTTTTTCTAGGAGAACTTTCTATCCAATAAAAACATATGTGCACCAATGATTTTTGAAAGTATTTCTTTAGTGGCAACTGAAAAGAGATTATCTCACTGAAATCCAAGAAAATTTTCTTCCTATATAAGCAGTGCTGAATAATGCCATTAAAGTGGCTTGATAGATTAGCATAGAATAGCCAAACTAATGGAAGGTTTCAAATACCTAACAAAGGGCTCTCAAAACAAAGAAATCCCAATGTCCCATTGTGACTCTGACCAGAATTACAAATGGTACAAACAGTTGGTACTACTATACTGTAAAAATAGTAAGACTTCCTAAGGATACATTCTATGTAATCATCAGATATTTCTGTTACAGATTCACTTATGCAGTTTCATGACACCTCTAGCTCTACCATCTTATTTGATTACCACCATGGATCTAATCTAATCTATCTCATTACTCTGGAAAAGTTAGCTCTCTCCTGTGCTTCTGGACATATATACATCACATCTCAAAACCTTTTCTTTCCCCTTGATCAAACCATTGCCTCACATCCACCAAAACATTCCCTTTCTTTATATTAATTTTTTTCATTTTTTACATTTATTGAAGTATATCACTCATACATAAATATACATAAACAATAAGTTTATAGTAATAGTTGTGAACTTACAAAACAAACATACATAACATCATACAGGGTTCTCATAAACCACTCTACCACCAATACACTGCATTGTTATGAAACATTTTTAACTAATGATTAAAGAGCATCCTCAAAATATTACTACTAGCCAAAGTACCTTACTTTGGTGTATTTTTCCCCCAATCCACCCTATTATTATTATTATATCATTTACATGTGAACATACATAAACAATAAGTGTATACTAAAAGTTGTGAACTTAGAAAGCAAACAAGCATAACCTCATACAGGGGTCCCATACATCAACCCATTACCAACACCTTGCACTGTTATGAGACATTTCTTACAAATTATGAAAGCATATCATCAAAATCTTACTGCTAACTTTAGTCCTTATCTTACATTTGGTGTATTTTTCCCCCAACTTACCCTATTATTATTTTTAAAATATATTTTTATGACAGAAGTTGTAAACTTACAAATCAATCATGCACATGTACAGCATTCCCATACAACACCCCTCTATCGACACACCAGACCACACCACACTGTGGTGGCACTTTTGTTACAGGTTATGAGCTAATATCATCAGATTATTACCAGGTCCATAGCGTACATTTGGCACACATTTTTCCTACTCCTGCATTATCAACACAGTACATCTTTGGCATAGAGGCAGGAATATTACATTATTACTGTTAACTACAGTCCATAGGTCATTCCAGTTGTATTTTTCCCATGCTTCTCCACTTTACCACCACCGTGCAATAGTGATGTACATCTGCTCTAGCTTACAAAGGACACTCTTGCATCTGTAGCATCAACAATTCTCATCCACCTCTGGGTTTCCTGTGTTATTCAGTCCCAAGATTATTCTCTAGCTTTCTGTCAAATGGCATTTACATCCCTAGACTACCCTTTTCAGCCACAATCCCATTTATAAACAGGTTGTTACTCACTATAATGTGTTACCATCAACTCTATACATTTCCACACTTTCACAGTAAAGTTAATTAAAACATCTACATACATTAAGCATCAGTAGTCCATCTCAGTCTTCCTCTTATCTCCTTTAAGCATCTACGACCTACCACCAGGTCTTGAAGATGTTTTCTTACATTTTCTTCTAGAAGCTTTATGGTTCTTGCTTTTATATTTAGGTTTTTGATGCATTTTGAGTTAATTTCTGTATAAGGTGTGAGATAAGGATTCTCCTTCTTTCTTTTGGCTATGGATATCCAGTTCTCCCAGCACCATTTGTTGAATGGTCTGTTCTGCCTGAACTAGGTGAATTTGACAGGCTTGTCAAAAATCTCTTGACCCTAGATGTGAGGGTCTGTTTCTGAACCATCAATTTGGTTCCATTGGTCTATATGTCTTTTTTTATGCCAGTACCATGCTGTTTTTACCACTGTAGCTAGGTAATATGATTTAAAGTATGGAAGTGAGAGTCCTCCAACTTCACTTTTCCTTTTTAAGATGTTTCTGGCTATTCAGAAACCCCTTACCCTTCTAAATAAATTTATTTTAAAATTCCTGGTGGAATTTTTATCAGAATTGCACTGAATCTGTATATTAATTTGGGTAAAATTGACATCTTAATGATATTTAGTCTTCCAATCTGTGAACAAGGAATGTTCTTCCAATTATTTAGGTCTTCTTTGATTTCTTTTAACAATGCATTGTAGTTTTCTGCATACAAGTGCTTTAGATCTCTGGTTAAGTTTATTCCTAAATATTTGGGTTTTATCTGTCATACTTTATTTTCACCACTCTTTTAAGACTTTTACTGATATAATCTTCATTTCTAGACTCTCTTCCAAGCCTGTTCTGTTTTTTCTTTTCAGACTGTAGCATACCTTTTAGTATTTCCTGCAAAGCCAGTCTCTTGGTTATAAACTCTCTCAGTTTCTGTTTATCTGTGAGTACTCTAAACTCACCCTCATTTTTGAAAGACAATCTTGCCAGATATAGGATTCTTGGCTGGAAGTTTTTCTTTTGTAGTATCTTAAATATGTCATACCACTATCTTCTTGTCTCCATGGTTTCTTGTGAGCAGTCGGCACTTAATCTTATTGGGTGTCCCTTATATGTTATGCATTGCTTTTCTCTTGCTGCTCTCAGAATTCCCTTTGTCTTTGGCATTTGACATTCTGATTAGTATGTGTCTCAGAGTTGGTTGATTAAGATTTATTCTGATGGGAGTATGCTGTGCTTCTTGGACATGAATAATCCAAGTCGTGCAGACCTAGACTGTAGTTCCCAGAGAGATGGATGAAGCTTCAAGCCCATTTCTCCTCTGCCAGGGTCGGGGATGGAGCTGCAGGTGTGGGCAGCAATCTATGCCATGTGGGTCCAAAGTGACCGCAGTTGCCCCAGTAGACTTCCAACTACTCAGTCTGTGCCAGCCATATGTACCTGCAATTACCTGGAGAAGCCCGCCAGTCTCCTCCCTGCCAGAGGTGGACCTGGGGCTTAGGCTAGAGCTGCAATCTGATCTGGATGGAAGGAAGCCGGTCCCTACCAGCACTGTGATTTTCAGTCAGCCCCGCTTCCCCTCATGCCAGGGGCAAAGTTAAAATGGCGTCCACCAGCCTCTTCCTGACTTGGACAGGTTCAAACTTTAGTTGTTCTTAGGGTTATACTTAAGCCCGCTGAATTTACTAATCAGTAGCTGAAGTTGGTGCCCAACCGTCTCTTCCTCCCCATTTTTGGGAAATGGAGCTTCCAAGTCCAGCCACGGAACAGCTCCCGAGGTGGCTTGAGCCTCCAGTGGAGGATGGGCACCAGCCTCCAGGGCGTGGAGGGCTCTAACTTATGAATCTTCTCTCAGATGGGCAGTGTTCTCCTTCCATTCTTTCAAGGATGTTGCAGGATGCTCTTCTGGTCTCCTGGAGCCCCCACACAGCTGCTTTAGAAGCTCTGGGTGATCACTAACTGCCCTGTAGCAGAAGCTGACTCTAGGAGCTCCTTATTTTGCCACCACCTTGCTGGTTGTCCCTCTCTGTATTAAATTGTAAACTACTGTTTTCTCTATTTGTAGAATGTACTCAAATTAGCAGTCTCACAGAAGTTTTTGACTGATCAAAAATAAAACTCATTCCTTTACTGTTCACAATAACAAAAGTCCTAAGAAATATGTTTCCCTATTCCTAATTTTATTTTTGAACATGAGGTAAAGGAAGTAATGAATTTTTGCTCATCCTGTGGTTTATTTAATATCTGGCAAGTAATACATATACTAAGGCATCTTTATGAACCCACTGTGTTTGGTACTAAGTTAAAAACTCACTGTGTATATGCCCTGTCCTAGGCAATAGTTAAATTTCCTGATCCCCATTCTTACCTATGGGAGATATACTTTAATGCGTAATAACTCAGGATACTTACCAGATCTAGAAAGAAATATTACCATATATGTGTGGCCATTTAACCCACTGGCCAAGGTCACTTTAAGAAAATGGAATTATTTGAAATAACATGTAAGGCACTAAAAATTATTGAGTGAGATGGAATTCCATTTGATATTTCTTTTATGCTATTCATTGAACTATCCTCTAACCCTACATCCTAAATCTGACTGGCTTTCAAATTCCTGAAATCAGTTTCTACCAGGAGTTCAGCCAGACACTAGTATCTAACCAATCAGTTCTCTAAGGATGGTAGGTAGGAAATTGCTCTTTATTTTAGCTTTAGTTCTAGTTTCATCCTCAGGGATTTTTAAGAGTTGGGTCATAATTCTCCCCTTTTCTGCTCTCAGAGACACATCTGTTCCTTATCAGTCAGAATTGCTCCCACTGAAACTGAAGGTTCAACACTGTCCACAAAGAAGAAATAACTCATTCTAGGCAAATGCAAGCAGTGAGAAATTGACAGGCTTTCAAGCACAAACAAACATCATTGACCAAGTTCTCATTAAGAGACAGCTATCAGGAATGTTTTCCTAAATCCCATATGCTCTTTGCATTACCTTTATTGAATTAAATAAATTAATCTTATAATTCTCACATTATCTGACATGACAGACTGCAAGAAGTTCTAGAAATGTGTGAATCCTCAGAGGTTTCAACAATGACAAAATAGTTATTTTTAGCAATTATTTAGAATGTGAGTATGCAAGGATAAAAATATCACCAGTATAAGATAGTGCGGGGAGTTTAGGGCTGGTTGAGTCTCAGATGAGCTCAGCGTCTAGTGTATGACATGGGCTTTCCATATGTCACGATGTTTAATCCTCAGAGCAATCCCAAGAGTTCGTATTACTGCCACCACTCTGTGGATGCAAAAGCAAGTATAAAGAAGCTAAATAACCAGCAGTTGCTAAGTCAGTATTTGATCTGTTAGACTCCAATGCGCATTCTCTTTTGGTTTTGTTCCCCACTTCCCAGTGCAAAGAGCTATGTTTTTCTCTTGATTATAAAAGTAATGCACTCTCATACAGAAAAATAAAGCCCTGCAAAAAGTATTTTAAAAGTCCTTTGAATCAATGAAAATGCCACCACCAAAAGTTCTTGTTTCTCCATGTGCAAGTATATATGTACATACATGCATAATTTATGTAAAATAATTTTGTTTCAAGAATCCTGTAAAAGCATGAATCTTTCCCTCGCTCCACTCTTTATTGTAGTGATCTTTCCCTTGAGTATTAAGTTGAGCTTTGTATCAGCCTTTCAATTGTTGCATAACAAGTTTTCACTAATCTCCTACTGATAAACATGTAGTTAGCTTCTAACCACTGTACTAAAAATTCCCATGTGTATATCTTTGTTTCCATGTCCAATTACTTTTACAATAAACTCCTTGAAGCAAAGTTTAGATTTGAATACCTATTAAACTGTACTCCAAAAATGTTTTGCACAATTTTAACCCATGTTCTAGCTACTATACCATAAACCATAGTGTCACTTTTCCTGTTTAACATTTGATATTTGAGGTTATTACCTAAGAACACAACATAATATGTAACTGCGGGGGGGAAAAAATGAACACATTGCACGGTTCACAAACAAATGTCTATTAGATGACCCAGTCCTGGGAAAATAAGCACCAGAAGAATTTCAGGAGTTTATAAGTTGAAGAGCTAATGCTAATGGAGGATTTGGGGAAGGCAGCCTCAGCGGCAGCATAGTTTGTGAATCTCTCCAAATCCCCACATGAAAAACAGAACAGCTAGATTGTAAAACTGAAACCCATGGAAAACATAAGCAATAAAACTCCTGGACAACGTATCCCTAACTGACCTTTACTTCCAAGCAGGTTCTCAGCTACAAGACCTGTACGATATTAGCATTTGGGGACAGGGGGGGATACAAGAAAGCAACCAAGCAGAAGAATCTCCAAATATCCAAGAGATAGTCAAGTATATCAGGCCAGTTTGAGAAAGGCAGCTCTAACTGGGAGTAGTCCTCTCACTCGTGGAGGTGAGTGCAAAGAACCCATTGTGAGAATTTCCGCTGGAGAGGAGTCTAGCTTTTGTGAAATTTCAAAACTGACCTTTCAGCTCCTTTCCAGGACAGGACCTCACACTGAGGAAAAACTGCTGGAAATGGAAAAAAAATGTAGCAATATAGCAATAACGGAGACAAAGGATCTAGAATGTCTAGTGAAAAGGGGGAGGTGGGGTAAGAGTGAAGCAGATCTCACAATTCTCAGAAAAAAGGCCTCCAGATTTCTGAACATTATACAGGCAAACCTTAGAGTTACTGTGGGTTCAGTGCCAGACCACCACAATAAAGCGAATATTGCAATAAAGCAAGACAAATGATTTGTTTCCCAGTGCGTATAAAAGTTATGTTTACACAATACTGCAGTCTATTAAGTGTGCCATAGCATTATGTCTACAAAAACAATGTATATACCTTAATTAAAAATTACTTTATTGCTACAAATGCTAACCATCATCTAAGGCTTCAGTGAGTTATGAACTTTTTGCTGGTGGAGGGTCTTGGCCTTGATGTTGATGGCTGATAACTGATCAGGGGGGTGGCTGCTGGAAGCTGGGTTAGCTGTGACGATTTCTTAAAATAAGACAACAATGAAGTTTGCTGCAGTGACTGATTCTGCCTTTCACAAAAGATTTTTCTGTCGCACGCGATGCTATTTGATAGCATTTTACCTGCAGTAGTGCTTCTTGACAAGTTGGAGTCAATCCTCTCACACCCTGCTGCTGCTTTATCACCTAAGTGTACATGTGAAATCCTTGGTTGTCATTTCAACCATATTCACAGGAGGAGACTCCATCTCAAGAAACCATTTTCTCTGACTATCCATTAGAAGCAACAACTCATTCATCTAAGTTTCATCATGAAACTGCAGCAATTCAGTTACATCTTCAGGCTCCATCTCTAAGTCTAGTTCTCTTGCTGCTTCCACTCCATCTGCAGTTCCTGCCTCCACTTGAGTCTTGAACCCCTCAAAGTCACCCATGAGGGTTGGAGTCAACTCCCTCCAACCTCCTGCTCACATGATGCTGACCTCCTCCCAGGAATCGTTAATGTTCTAAATGGCATCTAGAATGGCGAATCCTTTTTAGAATGTTTTCAGTTGACTTTGTTCAGATCCATCAGAGGAAACACACTCCATGGCAGCTATAGCCTCATGAGATGCAATTCTTAAATAATAAGACTTGAAAGTCGAAATGACTCCTTGATCCGTAGGCTGCAGAATGGATGTTGTGTTAGCAGGCATGAAAACAACATTGATCTCACTGTGCATCTCCATCAGAGCTCTTGGGTGACCAGGTGCATTGTCCAGGAGCAGTAATATTTTGAAAGAATATTTTTTTCTAAGCTCTAGGTCTCAACAGAGGGTGTAAAACATTCCGAAAACCATGTTGTAAACAGATGTGCTGCCTCCAGTCTTTGTTCCGTTCAGGGAGGTCAGGCAGAGCAGATTCAGCAGAATGCTTGAGGGCCTAGGGGTTTGGGAATGGTCCTTGAGCATCGGCTTCAACTTCAAGTCACCGGCTGCCTTCACAGGATTGAGGAGAGCTAAGGCCTGGCTCTGGATCAGGCTTTGGCTTCAGGGAACGTTGTGGCTGGTTTGATCTTCTATCCAGACCACTGAAACATATTATTAATACGGTTGTTTCACTTTCTCAGCATTCGTAGCCTTTCTTATCATTCATAGCAATTTCAATTTCCTTCAAGAACTGTTCCTTTGCATTCACAACTTGGCTAACTGTTTGGCACAAGAGGCCGAGCTATCGTTCTGTCTTGGCGTTTGACATGCCTTCCTCACTAAGCTTAATCGCTGCTATCTTTTGATTTAAAGGGAGAGACATGTGACTCTTCCTTTCTCTTGAACACTTGGAGGCCATTGTAGGGTTATTAATTCCCCTAATTCCAATATTGCTGTTTCTTGGGGAATAGGCAGGCTCCTAGGAGAGTGAGAGAAACCGGGGAACGGCAGGTTGGTGGGGCAACCAGAACTTGCACAATATTTATCTGTTAAGTTTGCCATTTTATATGAGCCCCCAAACAAGTACAAGAATAACATCAAGGATCACTGATCACAGATCACCAGAACAAATAATAATAATAAAAATTTTGAAATGTTGAGAGAATTACCAAAATGTGACATAGAGACACGAAGCAAACACATACTGTCGGAAAAATGGTACAACAGACTTGCTCATCTAAGGGTTGCCACAAACTTCCAATTTGTAAAAGAAATGCGTTATCTGTGAAGTGCCATAAACTGAAGCACAGGAAAATGAGGTTTGCCTGGAAACAAATAGAAGAGGAAGTATCAGGAGGTTAGAAAAACTTCCTGAACCACACCTTCTTCTAAAAGTTAAGGAAAAGTAGTACCAGATAAAAAGGAACAGAAATGCACTAATGTTAAGTCTCATACAAATTATTTTAAGAGAAAAGGAATCAAGACAACAAAAGCACACCTAGCGAAAAGCACACCTGGCATCTAGAAAGACATGCTCAAAAAGCACTCCAAAACTGTAAGTATTATTTTAATATGAAAAGACCTGGGCAGGGAAATAAAGAAATATGTATATCAAATTAGAAACTAATATTTGATGCAACTGTAGGCTTTAAATACTAAAATATAATAATGAAATGAAACCATTTATGTGATTCTTGCAAGGTGCCAAAACAATTAACCAAAGTATAAAAACATCCATGAAAGGACGGCTTTTTTTTGTCTGCATCTTGCAGAACAATAATCTAATTAAATTAAATTAAATTAATAAATGGGTTTTGCTGAACTGACTGAATTGATTACTATTTGACACATTTGAGACAAAGACTCAACGGGTTTGACCGAATTGCCTTTGATAAGAGGCTCTATTCTCTGGTCTTTTAAGATGAATAACACGCAGATATGTCAGGCTGCAGCAAGGATCCCATGTAGATTTTGATAGCACGTAAAAAGGCCCTATTATAAGAATTTATCCAATACAGCTCTTAAACTGCAGTCCTTCAACCAGCTGTATGCATGCCTAGAGAACAGACCACCCTGAGGGCAACCATCCCTGAAGTCTGATGAAAGTGCTTCCATCTGCACAGTGATGTCTTAAATGGGATTCTATTCATGGTTAAGTCAAGGAGAAATCAATGCCTTTGCTTTCCATTCATTCCCCTGCCCCTCGCCACAACTATTCCCGCCTGAATTGGTTCCACTGCCAGACATTTATGGCAGTTGAAGCCTAAAATTGTGTTTGTGGGATGGGGCAGGGGAGCAGGGTACAACCCAATAAATGACACCCAGCAGCTGAGTCACTGTGAGAGCATCCGAGAGGAAATGCATCCCGAGACAGCTGTTAGCCTCGGAGACAGCCCGACCAGACCCCAGGTCCAAAGCTATGACCCCTCAGGAGGGATCTATGGGAGCTCTGACCATGGATGTGAGGAAGCATATTAGCAAGAAGATTCCTACTTAAGGACAAATTAATTTGTGGAATCTTGCAAGTCATCCAACAGTCTCAACTTGCAAAACTCTATGATGCAATTGATTCAATTCCCAGCCCGCCAGAACTTAGGTCTTTGTATTACTGCAGAAATTTGATCACATTTTGCCTACGTCTTTTTTCCAAATTTCTATTCATTTTATCCTGCTGTGATCCCTATTCCTGGATGCAATAAATTCATTGTTCGCTTGTAGCTTTGACTTTTAAATAGCTTGCCACTACTTAGTTACTGCTTACGCAGGCTGCTTTTTTCTTAGCTTTGCTGCTTCTAGGTCACTCTCATTATTGCCTTAATGATGGTGGTTGTGTTTTTCTGTGAATCACTTTCCTACCAATGTCACCACTGGTAGTAAAGCCCAGATCTCAGGAATAATTATTGTTTTGCATTTATATTATTATTACTTTGCATTCAAATAGCCTCCTTCTTCATCTGATATTTTATTCACAGCAAGCCTCTTCAGGTGATTCTCACTAAGAATACTAAAGAAATCAGAGAATTGCATAAAGTGAAAGAGGGGATCCCATCAATCATTTGACTTCATACCTTCATTTTCAGATGAGGAAACTGAGTCCCGAAAGGTTGACTGAATTGCCAAAAGGCACTTGTTTGTAGCAGAGCCAGAAATAAAGGACAGTTTTCCTGACTTAGCCATCTCAGTTTGATTTTTTAAACAAGGCAACGTATAAATCTATTAATAAATAAGTTATCCAATTAATCAATAAATTTTGACTCACAATCTTTAGTAAATGATCACCTCTTGGTGAATATGACTCATTAAAATGACATACTCTGAGGACAGCTCTTACCTGAATTTATCCACCCAGGCTACCAAAAGCTTGACAGGTAAGTTCTCAGGATAGAGATATGTGCTGTGCCAATAGCTGGGGGCAGGATGGAGCTTTAGCTTTGAGGATGGACATACAGATATTCTCCTTTGTCCTACAGCACTCTGTCCTGCTACACGCCTTTGCCAGTTGCCTACCTACAGAGGAGTTCTTAATATTCAGTCTCGGTTTGCAGCAATTTTCAAATTTTAGATTTTAAATTACTTTCTTGATTTCTTCAATATGTTTTTTGGAAAATGCTTGCTACCTGCTTAGCTTGTTAAAGTTGGAATGGATTTTCTTTTTTTTTTTTTCTTTATGCAATTTTCTGCCACATTTTTCTAGAGAAAGGATTTTTATTTTTTATAAATTACTTAAAGGTCAAATTTCACATTGGAACTCAAGTTGCAAACAATTTCTTCTTGGAGCAAAAAGCACGATGCCATGGACTTTCTGGCGTAATATCTTTAAACTTATATTTGGGTGCACTAGCTAAAGGGAATGCCTGGTTAATTGTTCGATTTCTATATGCATCAATCATAGGGAAAGTTTGGTATATGTTGCTTTTTAACTGAAGAAATGAGAGAAAATATGTTTGCTCTACTCAAGTTTAAAATAGTACCCCATATTTTCGATGTAACTTTTATGCAATCAAAAACTCTATAAATAAATGTTATTATATGGAAAAAAATAGTACCAGCTCATCAGAATGCTTTACTTGAGAAAACAATAGCCGATTGGCCTGTTGAAGTATTTATGGGTGTAGAGAGCTAGAAAGGTAATTAACTAGGCAATTAGTAATGGTATTTATCAGATATCTATTGTATAGTTACTATGTGTCTGCAAAAGAGATATTGAATATAATTTATGAACCACAGGAATTTACAATCTAATTGAGGGAATAAAACTAACACACATGAAACAATTAAAGACAAATCATGCAGTAAAGAATAAATTCACTTGGATTTCATGGACACGGTCCAAAATGGGAGAAACTTTCGGAGTAGATAAGACTTGAGCTGTGCCTCTAACGGACGGGTGAGAGTTAAATAGTCAGGTAGGATGAAGTAGGCATGCAAGATGAGGAAAATACAAAGAGAAGAAATCATAAGAAGGAAAACAAGCATGGTGTATGTTGGAAATAATGAGGTGACCCCTCTGACTTGAGGCTACATTTCACAGAATAATAGGAAATGACCTTGAAAGAACAACAGAGGAGTAATAGAATTCCAGGCACTTTTTGTAACCTCAGCACCTAGACACTGCACCTAGCTACAGCACCCAGATACTCAAATATTTGCTGAGTTAAAGTGATCTGAGAGATAAGGTAGTCCAGAAACTACAGCCTGGAGAGGTTGGGCTATTTGTACAAAAGATCCTACCCTAGGGGATTGCAAGACTCACCCACATCTCCCAACTCCTATTTCAAAGCCCTTTCCAGTACTCTTACAGTGTGAACTTAATATGGTGGACAATAATTTTAAGTTTAGCCACTCAAAATCCACAAAGAAGCTTATTGTGAAGCTCCTGTTGAAAGTAAAATGTGCAAAGAACATAAATGGTTCAATAGCCTTGTTCAAAAGGAAGGCAACCTCTTCAAATGAAAAGAGGTGAAATTAATCTCCCACATCATCCATAATACAAAGAAGCTGAGGAGTTTATGAGACTGAGGGTTGGCTTCAAGGCCAACTGAAGTTCTTTTCCTCCCAAGGAAAAGGGGTAGCCCACTTCACCCCAACAAGTGTCTGCCAGGTGTTGGGACACCAGGGTCAAAGGCGTCAGCCCTAACTAACCACACTTTTCCCTAAGGACAGAGCTTGTGCATGTCTAGCAGAACACAGAGGACAAGGGCCACTAGCTGTTAACTAGCTTTCTGTTTCTTCTCAAGGAAATCCATGCACATCAATACAAAGTGGAACATCCCCCGCCATCATGAGTTAATTACTCCACATTCTTCCAGACATAGAATGGTTTCCAAACTCAGCAGAAGGTGACAAACGGCATGCTTTCCAGATCCCTTTGCATGTTCACTATAAATATCAGGCTGGTAAACTGAATTTCTCATTTTACAGTTGTGTTTTTCTCATAATGTAGAAAGCAGATCATGTTGTATCCATTTTTCTCAAAGTAAACCTCACATTTTTTTTTTTTTTCAAATTAATAGCTTCTTTAAAGTTGAGCATTACCATTGCTTTATTACTACCATTTGTTTATGGCTTTCTCTTTCCTGAACTGAATGTCTCTGTCAAACTGAAACCTAAAGCAACCTCCTGATAGTGACTTCTCTAAAGAGTCCATTCTATAAATATTTTTTGATCCTATTGTTTGGATTCTGCTGTATCCACCAGGCCTAGTATCAGAAGCCACTCAAAAAATTTGGTTGAATGAACTATTTGAGTGATACCCTCAAAGTAAAGCACAAGGAATGCCTGGAAGAAGATGGAAACTGTAATTTCAAAGAGAAAAAGTAATAATGAAATCCTTCATGTGATAAGTCACAAGAGAACTAACTTGCTGAATGCATTGATTATTTTCCTCACTATTTCACATTGACCTCACAATAACCCTATCATCCAGGATAAGAAGGTATTTTAGAGGCCCAGAAAAGATTATTGACTTACCCAATTCTCATATTCAGTAAACAGAATGCCTTCTGATTTCAAGTCCATTGTCTTCCCCACTATACCATGCTATCTTCTGTAACCCAGAGTGTAATCACTGCCCAAGAGTTCAGGATTTTCTCCTTTACAGAATTCACTGATATGAAAGCTAGCAGCTTCTGGATTATGAGCATTTAAATGGTGAAGTGCTTGAAGAAAGAGCCAAAGGAATATCTGGACACTTTTTAAAATTTAATGTGCAAACCAAATTTAGCAAAATGTGTCAAAAATAGTGAGATGAGTCAATAGCCATTTTTGTTTATTTTCTTCCCACTACAAGGAATGCCAGCCTTTGTTTATTTAAATATATGCAACTTTCACGTTTACAAATATCATTTTCCGTCAGACCACATGATGCAGGCAGGATACTTTAGGGAAAACATCTGCTGAGCAGACTTGCACTTCCTCACTGATGTCGTTCTGAGATACGTCAAAGGCAATATACCTGCTGGAAACTCAAATAGAAGCATAAATAAGATGTATCCAAGGAAGAATTTGAAAATCTAAAATAACCCTCCTGAATTTTTATTTTCCTAAGTGTATAATCAGGCATCACATGCTATTACATGAAATGTACATCCTCTACCAAAGCCGCTTGCATGCGGACAGATGCAGTGCAGTGAGCAAATATCAAGGAAATAATGAATTGGAAGTGACAAGTGCCTTCAGCCAAAAGTCCAAAGGGAATCGTCATCTTGAAATCATACATTGCAGAAGGAGCCAAGGAAAGAAGGAAGTGGCAAAAGCGCCAGTGTTAATCAGAAATTATGCTCAGGGGTTGTGTTAGGCCAAGCTAATTGAACCAGCAATGGTCTTTCTTTCATTTTGAATTAAAGTGTGTTCAAAAAAGAGGGCATGTCAGAATATTCTCCAATGGATTAGAGGAAACAAGACAGCTGAATCAGCAGCCTAATCAAGAAATATTTGTTAGAATGAAGTGGATTTATTTAGCAAGCTAAATAGATGTGGCTCTATCACTGGAAGAGTTTACAAACTAGGTCTGACAGCACTGATCCGAGGGAAAGAAACAGCAAAAACAAAATACTGATTGAGTGACAGTACTATGACATTAGGTTAGGAGAGGGTCAGACAGTTCTGTGCATAAATGCAGCTCCTGCCTTCTGCACTATTAGAATCTCAGAAACATAATAATAGCAATATTAAAAATAACTATTATCATCACTAGTGCTATTTCTTGAGCTACTGGGTATTACTAAATAATATTCCAAGAGCTTTTCCTGCATTATCTCTTTCCAGCCTCATACAAGCTATAAAGTTGACACTATCTCCATTTTTAAAGACAAAGAATCTAAAATAGAGATAATAATCAGTCCCAGACTCACGGTTACTAACAGGTGGACAGAGGTACACAGATATACCCCAAAGACTGTGGGCAGTGCCTCTGCATTACTGTCTCGTAAGTTAGCCACATGTTTAATGGAAAAAAAGGAATCATTTAGAGAAGACAAAATAGGGAATCAATGCCCCAAAACAAAAGAACAATCAGCATATTGATTACTAAAAATGCTATTTATGATTGCACAAAGAGGGAATTGCTAGCATATGCATTTGACCCCAACTATAAATGCCAATGTCTGAAAGCATTGAATGTGACTAAGCTGCAGCTTTAAGAAACATAAAATAAAAAATAAATTTGCCTCTTTTCTCTCTTAATGCCATGAACTAAATAGGTCTTAATAAAATTAACCAGCGTTTATTATTACAAAGGGACGCTAAGATTACTTTAATGAATGAATTTCCTATTATTGGCTCTTTATTTACAAAACTCCACAGTCTTTGGCCAATATTAGAAACACCAAATCTAAATTAAGGGCAGGTTCACACTTTCACACTTTCTTTTTTTTTTTTTTAATTTTTTAAATTGAAGTTTATCTTTCATATATGAATATACATAAACATTAAGTGTATAGTAAAAGTTGTGAATTTACAAAACAAACATGCATATCATTACACAGGGCTCCCATATATCACCCCACCACCACCTTGCATTGTTGTGAAACAATCACTACAAACTATGAAAGAGCATTGTCAAAACATTACTACTAATTATAGCCAACATAGTACATTCCGTGTAGTTTTCCTATACCCTCTTATACCCCCTTTTATTGTCCCATAGATTTGATATAATATCTTCTTTGCCATTGCTGCAAAAATATTACAATATTACTGTTAATTATCGTCCATAAGTGACATTAGTTGTAATTTTCCTGTGTATCACCATATACTTAACACTTGGTAAAAGAAGAGCATTCTTATACTTACACTAATAATCACAGTCCTCATCCACCACCAAAACCACCATGCCGTACAGTCCATGGACCATTCTCCAGCTTCCTTTCAATTGGCATATGACACCCACAGACTACCCGTTTCAGCCACAACCACATTTTCAAATCAGCGGTGTTAGCTACACTCACCACAATGTACCACCATCAACTCCATTCACTTTTACACCCTTACAATAAACCTCACCAACATATCTACATACATTAAGCATCAGCTCCCATTCTCAATCCACATTCTGACTCCTAGTAACCTATACTCTAGAGTGTTCACACTTTGCTGAATGACAAGTCGTGTTCTATACACTCAATTAAGAAGAATACAGAGCCATTGGAATAAATACAAATATTCAGCAGGAATGTACAAAAAATCATAAATGAAGAAAGGGATACTAGCTCAAGGATCTGATCACCTAAATCAACTCTACTGGTCTTTGGGAGAGCAATCCCTTAGGGCCAGATGGCTCTAAATCAGGAGACAGTCTCTGGTGAGGACAAGCAATCATAGTCACACACATTTATTGTTCATTGCACGTGAAATCTTTCCTGATTGCTCTCATATCTGCATAATAGGTAAAATCAAAGCATTTCAGGAATGAAGAAACCAAGCCTCAGAGAGATTAAATGATTTGACCAAGATCAGGCAGCCACTAACGGTTGGCAGGACATTTTAGTTAGCACTCTGTAGTTAGAGCTGGATGCCTTGAAAGTGAGAGAGGTGGAGAAGGTCACAGAAAACAGCTACGACAGCTCCAGTTTTCATCTTAATGGGACTGCCCATCAGTTGGAATCGTGGAAATCTAAAATGTGGTCACCATGGTCAGTTTTGCTGAATGTCTTCTCAGACCAAATATATCTATAAGTGCCACATAAAGCCACCATTACTTCCTCCATCAACTGTGCTACAACAACACTTTGTACATAAATTAACATTTATCTAATTTATCTGAGTCTCCAGTGCAGAAGACAATATTAGTGCAGGTAAATGGTCTATAACTAATTTTTGACAGAATAAATGAATTGCCATCAGTCTAAACCTAATGGTAGTGTAACATATAGCTGTTAAAAAAAGAAAGAAAAAACCCTCACATCCAAAGAGCAAAAAAAGTTTTTGATCTGTGTCTCTGAAACTTAAATGCACAATCATCCTAACTGTAAAACCAGATCCATTTTCACTTAGGATGGAGAAAGCTGTAAAAGAACATCACTCATGATCTAACAATACCAGGTAATCTACAAAATCATCTTTTCTGAGTGTCTGAGATAGCTGTTTTTGCAAGGCAAAGGGCAATCCAAAAGGTGACAAGCCTCCTGAACTGAAACAGGATACATGAACTGTTATAATTTTGGCAGAGCATTGGAGGAAGAAGTGGCCATCACAGAGGAAGGTGAAAAAAAAAAAAATGCTGAAGTATAAGCACATGTATAAAGTCTGAATGTAGACTATCATGACTGTTTAGGATGCTTATGAATCCCAGACACAAGGAGAGTCAGCGCCATCCACCAAATCCTGTCCATGGGCCTCCACCAAATGCCCATGAGAACAAGTGGAGGGAGGACAAGAGATCTGATTAAGCCCCACCTTAGTTTTTAGGACAGAACAGGAGAATCTAGAGAAGTCCGTCTATAATCTGTACTCTGGATCCTGCCTCAGTACCAGATGGTTGTCAACTACCACTGAGGAACAGTCAGGATATTTGTCTTTACCCTAGACCCTCCTGTAATATTAGGCAAATGACATCTGCCATTGGTGGAAGGGCAGGAAACCCTCCCACACCCCAAACCTACTCACATATGTGGCCTATGCTGTCTCCAATAGGGAAAGGGCAGGAAATGGTCACATACACGAGACTCTACTATGATTCCAAGAAGAAGTTGACTTTGACTGGAGGAGGGCAAGAAACTCTCCATTCCTCTAATTTGCATCATTTCTAGATGGGTGTGGGGCAGGGTTCTGCACTGATACATGGCAGATGTCTGCTGCCTCTGCCGGGGGGGTGGGGGCAGGGGTAGCCATCCCGTAACCCCAGAATCTGCACTGATACAAGGTAGAGATCAGTTGCACTATGGAAGGGAAGAAATATGCCTGCTCTCTGGATCTGAACAGAAAACAAAGTAAAGGTTCTTTGCTTTGGGGAAAGGGCAGGATGCTTAAAGAGGTCTATCCATGTAGTTCACAGGCAAAACTTTCCGTTTAAGACAAAGGGAAGAGCAGGGCAAGCAAGAAACACCCCTGTCTCCACAACGAGCCTTGAATTGAGTACGAAGCCATAGCAATATGCCCCAGTAAAGGGCAGGAGTAGGGCAAAGGCATGAAGAATCTGCTGAAGTATGACAATGCAACAAGAACCCTGAGGGAAGCCAACAGCATCCAGACCTCACAGTGAGCTCAAAGCAGCAGTATTTCTCCACACGTAATGTGCTGAATGTAATTAAAACGACAACAAAACCCAAACTCGGATCAATTGCAAGAAAAGTGGAGTTCATCTCTCAGGGCAACAGTCTGACAGAATTAGAGGCATGTGTATTTCCAGAAGAAAGTATTATTTACTTCAGTCTCTACTGTATTTTACAAGCAATGCCCAGTATTAAATAAAAAAGACAAAGAAAAACATAAGAAAATACTGACTTATCATAAAGAAATAAAGCAGTCATCAGAATCAGACCCAAAGATGATCCAAATATTAAATTATCAAACAGGGGCTTGAAATAACTAAAATTAATATGTTAAAGGATCCAATGGAAAAGCTGAACAACATGTGCAAACAGGTGATGAACTTCATTAGAAGTTCATTAGAGATGGAAACAGTACAAAAATAGCCATGATGGATATCTCTTGTTGCTTCTGTTTCCCTAGAGAACCCTGACAAATAGTCTCTAAGGTAAAGCAAAATGCTATCAGATAGAAATCTTCTTGCTTTCAACATGTTTAAAATATGTTTCTTATAAACAACTAGAGTACAAGATCATAACCCAGAAATTGACAATGGTATAATGTGTGCGCCAAGTTCTATGTCATTTGTGACTGTGTAATAACTACCACAATCAAGACACAGAACTATTCTCTCACCACAACAATCTACCTTGTACATTTAAACCTTTATAGTACACATCCAACATTTTCTCTACCACCATCTGTAATCCCTGGCAACTAGTAAGATATATGCTTGGGTATATAATAAAGTAAAATGAGTGCTAAAATATACATTATTTTGTCATATTGAGATTGTAATATAAATGGAACAATACAACATGACATTTAGTTTTTTACTTTTTACTTTAATTGTTTGACTAGTTGTGTAATAAAATCTTACGATTACTTTAATGCTTAGTGGTGTTGAACACATTTTCCTGCTTACCTGCCATCCATATATTGTCTTTGGGAAAATAGCCTTTCATATTTTGCCCATTTTTAATTAGATTATTTCTGTTGTTGACTTTTGAGATATATTTATTGTATAAAAGTCAAAATTAGACAATATTATTTAGAAATGCATATGTGAAAGGTAAACTCTAAAATAAAGCAAGGACATGATTTCCATACAACTCAGGATACTGAACAAAGCTAGAAGTGGGGAAGGGAGTAGTAAATGGTGGGGGGAGGGGGCAGCAAGCAATGACTCCTGGGTGTAATCTTTGTTCTTTTTTTTGACCCAGGTATTCTTTTTCTTGACACTGGTATTTGCCTCATACTAATTTTTCAAACTCTGCATTCATTTACATAGTCTTTCCTTTATGTGTAGTATGCAATGCAATATTTTTAATAATAACCTAAACATTAGAATATATGGAGCATCTACTGTGTTCCAGCCATGCCAAGTACTTCATTGAATTCACTGTATCATGCAAACCTCCCCTATATCCAAGAAATAGGTGCTCTTATTATTCTATTTTAAAAATAAAGAAGCTGAGCTACGGAATGACTAGGTAACTTCTCTGAGATACCATGGTTAGTAAATGTTATAACTCAGGGGAGCAACAGCATCTGTCTGATTGCAGTGATCATGCTCTTAACCGTTATACAATATCACCATGTTCCTTGGTAAAATAGTAGCTTTTATTATGTAAGTTGTGATTATGGTTTGGGAATTTGAACCATTACATGAAAATATGAACACATAGTTATTCATTAATAATCCTGAAAGTTTATGGCAATGATATTTTAGAGACATGATATTTTTATTTTAATAATCTGTGATGATATGGTCTGATGATACCTAGCTCTTATTGTTATAGAGGAAAATTATTCTACTATACTACATTGTCACACCAAATAAATTAAGACATCATATTGGGAAACCGATGTGGCTCAAGAGATTGGGCTCCCATCTAACATATAGGAGGTCCAGGGTTCAATTCCTGGGGCCTTCTAGTGAAAGGCAAGCTGGCCTGTGTGGAAAGCTGGCCCACGCAGGAGTGCTGGCCCACACAGAAAGCTGGCGCAGCAAGATGACGCAACAAAATGACACACAGAGGAGAGACAATAAGAGATGCAGCAGACCAGGGAGATGAGGTGGTTCAAGAGATTGAGCGCCTCTCTCCAACTCTGAAAGGTCCCAGGATCGGTTCCCGGTGCTGCCTAAAGAGAAGACAAGCAGACACAGAAGAACACACAGAAAGCAGATAGCAAGTACAAAAACAATGGGGGGGGGGC
>JAQZBX010031925.1:0-26065 GCA_029593785.1 Cabassous unicinctus
CCTTCTCAGCTATTCTCTGCAATAAAGCTGGTGTGTGTCCAAACACAACAGCCCAGCCAGTGGAGGTTGAAGTATTCAATCCTTGTAAAATTTTGCCCATGAGCACCATCTGCTGGAAGGACAGGAAAATGAAGGGAAAAAATGATTTTTAGACTCTCTCTTGTCACTCTTCCTTGGCCCCCTTGAATCCAGTCTGTGCCACATTAGTGAGTCTCTGCCCCTGTTTTAATAATTTAAACAGGTTAAATGTTAACATCTAGAATAAGTAAAACCCAAAATTAAAGAAGAGCCATGATACAAAACCACTAGTCAAGAGGGAGAATTTGAGCACCATTGTAAACTCACCAACATAATCATATGCCTGGACATCAGAAAAGTCCTGCTATGAGACCAACATCATCCTAAATGTAAAGCCAGCTATAGATACTATGAAAAAACAAAATTGTAGACTGATCTTTAATGAATATAGATTTAAATATCTTCAACACAACATTTGCAAATCAAGTCCAATGACACATTTAGTGACTCATAAACCATGTCCAAGTAGTTTTTATCCTAGATATGAAAAAATGGTTCAACACAAGAAAATGTAACAGTGTAATTAACCACATAAATAATGAAAAAACACAATAACGTTTCAATTGATATAACACATTATTTGACAAAATACAGTATACTTTATAGAAAAAATCATGCTTAGTTAGGAATAAAAGGAAACTATCTCAACATGATAAAGTACATATATGAAAAACCCACAGCTAACAATGTACACAATGATGAAAGAGTGAAAGCTTTCCCACTGAAATCAGGATCAAATCAAGGATTCCCACTGTCATGAGTGTTATTCAATATTGTGATATAATTCTAGCTAGATCAATTAGGCAAGGGAAATAAATAAATAAGAAAAGAAGAAGTAAAACTTACACTGTTTTATGAAGATATGATCTTATATCTAGAAAATAATGAGAAATCCACAGCACAGTTACTAGAGCTAATAAATGAGTTCAGCAGAGAGGCAGGATATAAGATTAATGCACTGAAATTAGTAACTTTCTACACACTACAAATGAATAATCTGAGGAGGAATTCAGGAAAAAATTCCATTTATAATAGTGACTAAAAGAATCAAATATTTAGGAATAAACTTAATCAAGCACATAAAGGACCTGAATTAAGAAAACTACAATCACTGCTAAAAGAAACCAAAGAAGACTTAAATAATTGGAAAAACTAAATATCTTTAAGATGTTAATTTTACACAAATTGATTTACAGATTCGATGCAATCCAAATTAAATGTTCTGTTTTGCAGACATGGAAGGGCAATTCTCAAATTTATTTGGAAAGTTATGTGGCACCAAAAAGCCAAAAAAGTCTTAAAAAAGAAGAAAAATTTGGAGGACTCTCACTTCCAGGCATAAAACATATTACTTTACTTCAGTGGTAAAAACAACATGGTGGTTACATAAATATACACATATTGACAAATGTAATCAAGTTGAAAGTGAAGATATAGACCCTCACATCTATGGTCAAGTGATTTTTGTCATGCCTGTCAAATCCACCCAGCTAGAAGAGAAATATCTCTTTAAAAAAATGATGCTTGGTGAACTGGATATCCATATCCAAAATAAAGAAAGAAGACCCCTATCTCATACCTTAGACAAAAATAAAATCAAAATGGGTCAAGTACCTAAATATCAAATCTAGAGCCATAAAAATCCTAGAAGAAACTGGAGGGAAACATCCTCAAGTTATTGTGTAATTGGTGGATTCTTAATCTTACACTCAAAGCACAAACAATGAAAGGAAAAGAAACAGATAAATGGAAACAGCTCAAAATTATACACTTTGCACCTTAAAGGACTTTGTCCAGTGGATGACAAGGCAACCTACTCTATGGGAGAAAATATTAGGAAACCATATATCTTATAAGCATTTAATTTCTATGACATAAAGAGATCATACAACTGAATGGTAAAAAAGCAAGCCACCCATTTAAAAATATTGCAAAATACTTCAAAAAACATTTTTCCAAAGAAGAAATAAAAATGGACAAAATATACATGAAACAAAATACTCATCATCCCTAGTTATTAGGGAAATGCAGATCAAAACTATGATGAGATATCATTGCACACATTACAGAATGTCCATTATTTAAAAAAAAAAAAAAAGGGAAATGTTAATCTGCTGGAGAGGAGGTGGAGAAATGGGAACTTTCTTTCACTTTTGGTTGGACTGTAGAATGATACAAGTTCTGATGAGGAGAGATGGGTGGTTCTTCAGGAAATTAAATATAGAACTGCCAAATTGTCTAGCCATCTTGCTACTAGAATTGTATTCAAAAGAACCAAAAGCAAGGATAAAAATAGATATTTGCACACTGATGTTGATAGCAGCATTATTCACAATTTCTAAAAGATGGAAACAACCTGTGTCCATCAACCTCTGAATAGATAAATAAAATGTTTTGTATACATACGATGGAATACTCTTCAACTTTAAGAAGAAATGCATTCGGGATGCATATGACAACATGGAAGAACCTTGAGGACATTATGTTGAGTGAAATAAGTCAAATGCAAAAGGACAAATAGCGTATGGACTCACTAATATGAACTAAATATGAGGAGTAAATTTATGGATTTAAAATCTCAAATATAGTATACTAGGAGACAGAATGAGATTTGAAAACGGGGAACTGATGTTTAATTACTTAATGTACATAGAATTTTATTAAGGTTGATTGTAATGTGTGGAAATGGATAGAGTCAATGGTAACATTACAGTGAGGATAACCAACACTACTGATTTAATTCTACTTATCTTAGCTACAAAAACAATCAAATATTTAGGAATAAACTTAACCAATACCTGAAGGACCTATATTCAGAAAATTACAAAATATTTTAAAAGAAACTGAAGAAAACAAATAAATGGAAATACATTCCATATTCATGGACTGGAAGTCTAAATATCATTATGATGCCAATTCACCTCCAATTAATTGACAAATTCAATGCAATCCCAATAAAAATCCCAATAGCCATTTTTGCAGAAGTGGAAAAACCAACTTTCAAAATTATTTAGGATAAGGGGCCCCAATTTTCCTGAAAGATCTTAAAGAATGAACTTGGAGGACCCTTACTTCTGGACTTTAAAGCATATTACTTAGCTAGTGGTAAAATCATCATGGTACTGGCATAAAGACAGGCATATTGACCAATGGAACAAAACAGAGAACTCAGAAATAGACCCTCACATCTATTATCAAGTGATTTTTGACAATGTAGTCAAGCCCTCCAGCTGAGCCAGAGCAGTTTATTCAACAAGTGTTGCTGAGAGACCTGGATATCCATATCCAAAAGAAGAAAGAAATCCCTCTCTCACACCATTTACAAAAATTAATGCAAAATGGATCACGGCCCTAAATATGAAAGTGACAACCATACAACTTCTAGAATAAAATATAGGAACACATCTTCAAGATCTTGAGGTAAGCAGTAGTTTCTTGAAAAGTATACCCAAAATACAATAAACCAAAGAAAAATAGATATGGGACCTACTCAAAATTCAACACTTTTGCACTTCAAAGGAATGTGACAAAAAGGTGAAGAAGGAGCTGA
Source organism: Cabassous unicinctus (assembly GCA_029593785.1). Taxonomy (NCBI): domain Eukaryota; kingdom Metazoa; phylum Chordata; class Mammalia; order Cingulata; family Chlamyphoridae; genus Cabassous; species Cabassous unicinctus. The sequence continues at coordinate 3,629 of JAQZBX010031925.1, forward strand.
CTCAATGGGAGAAAATATTTGGAAATCACATATCCGATAAGGGTTTAATATCCATGATATACAAAGAGATCACATTACTCAATAGCATGAAAAACTACCCCATTAAAAAATGAGCAAAAGACTTGAAAAGACAGTTGTCCTAAGAAGAAATAAAATTGGAAAAGAAACAAAAAAAAAGTTTTACATCATTAGCAATTATGCTAATTCATATCAAAACTAAAATGTGATATCATTTCACACCTATTAGATTGGCTGCTATTAAAAACATGGAAAACTGTAAAAGTTTTGGGAGGATGTGGAAAGATAAGAATGCTTATTCACTGTTGGTGGGAAAGAAGAATGTTACCGTCACTGTGGAGGACTGTTTGGCAGTGCTAAGGGAGTTGAATATAGAACTGCCATGGGAACTGTCAATAACAATGCTAGGTTTATACCCAGAAGAACTGGGAACAAATTTTGAGATAAATGTACAGTATTATGATTATACTAAAAGCCATTGACTATAGACTTTGGATAGAGCATATCTTATGTGAATATATCTCATTAAAACTGCTTAACAGCAAATAAATTATTATACAAGAATAGCCAGAAACAGCAGCTATGTAGAGCAGGGGAAACAGAGAAATATTGAGAAGTGAGTACTTTCTTGTTTGTATGTTTTTCTGTTTTTAATTTATTATTATTTTTGAAATAATAAAAAAACTCCAGTAATGACTAATGTGATGAATGCACAACTATGTGATTATACCAAATACCAGTGATTGTACACTTTGGCTGAATTTTAAACTTTATTAATATGTATTAATAAAATTAATTTTTCTTTTAAAAACAGAAGAGCTAAAATCCATGACCTTACTACACATCTGGAGGAACTAGAAAAAGAACAGTAAACTATTCCCAAAGCAAGTAGAAGAAATGAAATAACAGAGATCAGAACAGAAATAAATGAATTTAAGAAAAAAAAAACATTGGAGACAATTAACAAAGCCAAAAGTTGGTTTTTCAAGAAGAGTAACAAAATTGATGTGAATCGCTGTTGTTGGGTGGTCACGGTGTGGAGGGGCATGGGAGAATTGAAGTTAATATGACCTATGGACTGTAGCTGACAGCAATACGGTAGTGTTTTTGCATCAACACCAAAGATATACTGTATTAATAACAGTGGGGTATGGAAAAATATGACAAATATATGCTATGGACCATAGTTAGTGCTAATTGTCTGATGATATTATCACATAATCCTTAACAAGTATTCTAAAACAGTGTGATACATTGTGAAGTGATGTTGTATGAGATTTCTACACATGTTCATGATTGTTTTCTAATTCACAACTTCCATAATAAAATATGTTAAAAATATAGCAGATTTCCATATATACCCCACACTTCCCCTTTTTCCCATATTAACAACATCTTTCATTAGTGTGGTACATTTGTTACAATTACTGAAAACATATTGAAGCATTGTATTAACCATGGAATATAGTTTATATTATAGTTTACACTTTGCCTCACACAATTTTATAGGTTTTGACAAAATGTATAATGGTCTTTATCTGTCATTGCAATGTCATTCATGATACTTCCAGTGTGACAAAAATGTCCCCATGATGTACCTATTCTTCTCTTTCCCTCCTCTGAGAAACTCTGGTGGACACTGCTTTTATATCAATGCTAAAAGTTCTTTCATTGCTAGAATAATCATAAGTCTACTTTAGTCCATAGCTGCTTTCCCCTCTTATGTTTTTTCATTCCTCAAATTTGAGGATTTTGAAATGGTGATGTCCACTTTATTTTCAACTGATAGAGAGCATAGATCCCATGGGGCAGATGTATGGAACTTTATTGCTCTCATTTGCAAACAGTCTTTGCTTCCTGGGATGGGTTTTGCCCATCATCATCCATTTGTTATTTGTCCTGAGTGAGTCCAATGAACTGGTGAGTAGATGTTGCAATTCTGCTGAGATTCAGGGTTTAACTGGCATATGAATATATGTCTCTAGGACATATATTTAAAAGTACAGTGTTAATTATAGGTTCAAATAAAAGAGTCAGAAGAACAATTTGTAGGACAATTATAAATGTTTCTAACTCTGTTACATTGGGGAGCATACATTCCAAAGTAAGGTCCATTGCCAGATTCCTGAGATTGTCTGCCCTGCCTTTAGTGACTCAATGTCTCTAGATTCCTCAGGAGTACCACTGTTTGAGGCACTCTTTACTGTGGCAGTCAATGAGATCCTGATGAGACATGCATAAGTGTAACCACTGTAGTTTTGATTTGCAGTTCCCTAATAGCTAATGATATTGATGATTTTTTTCATGTAATTTGCACCATTTTTATTTCCTCTTTGGTAAAATGTCTGTTTAGGTCTTTTGTATATTTGTTAATTGGACTGCTTGTTCTTTAACTGAATTGTATGATCTCTTTGTATAACACCGAAATAAAACCCTTATCGGATACGTGGTTTCCAAATATTTTCTTCCATTGAGTATAGGCTGCTGTTTCACCATCTTCACAAAGTCCTTTGAAGCATAAATGTGTAGACATTTAAGGAGTTACCATTTATCCATTCTTCTTTTCTTGCTCAATATTTGAGTGTAAGTTTTAAGAAATTACCACCTACAACAATATATTTTTCCTCAGTATTTTGATCTCTGCTATTCATGACAGTTCATTCTCCAAAGGCCCCATCATGGAGATGGGCTGCCCAACTGAAGAGCGTCCCCAGGGCCCCCTTCATTTCCTTGTTCCTCAAGCTGTACATAAAGGTGTTCAGCATGGGGTTGACCAAGGCAGACATCACTGAGGCCACCAGACTTATCCTAGAGGACAGAGTGGTTTCAGAGCTCAGGTAGATGCCAATGCCTTGGAATAGAACAAGGAGTCACCTCACAGTTGAGACCCACAGATGGAAAAGGCTTTATACTTACCATCAGGTGATGAAATTCTCAAAATGGCAGAGACAATCTGAGAAAAGAAGAGGATCCCAATAAGAGGAGAATCTTCTTTAGCCGTAGGTGAAAAATGCACTCATCTGTTATTGATGTGAGTGTCAGAACATAAGAGCTTCAGGACTCTGTGAAGATCATAATAAAAGTGTGGGATTTTATGTTTGTGAAGAAAGAGAGCTTCAAGACAGGTAAGGTTTCAAGTAGAGATCCTGAGACAGTGAGACACCAGGATGGCAGAACCAGCAAGACACATATCTGGGGGTTCGTGATGACCATATAGTGCAGGGGATGAGAGATGGCCATGAAGCATTCATAGGCCATTACAGTCAGGAGAAAGCTATACAGGAATCCAAATACAAAGAAAATAAATATCTGGATGAGGCAGCCTGCATGGGTGATAACTTTTTTCTGCGTCGGGATGCTCAGCAGCATTTTTGGGTCGTGTTTGTGGTGAAAACAGTGTCAGCCAAAGGCAGGTTGGAGTGGAAGAAGTACATGGGTGTGTGGAGTTGGGTGTCTGACATGATGGCTAGGATGATGAAAGGTTCCCCTTGAGAATGACTAGATACTTAGACAGGAACATACCAAAGAGGAGAGGCTGCAGGTCCCCTTCCTTCATAAATTCCACGTGGAGAGCATTTACAACTCCTGTTTGGTTTCTTCTTTTCATGAGTTGGCTGGGTTTCCCCTGAAAAGAAGAAAATTGGCTTTCTCCAGCATGACAACAATATCATAAACTCAGTAGCTTATAATGCCATACATCCTGTCTAATAATTGGTTCTCCTTTGATGACAAATTGTGGTTCCTATTGCTACCTGGAATCTAAGGCTATAATGTTTGCTAAGTACCCTAATGTTATCATCACTCTCCACAAGAAAATGTGGCTGCTATTGGCCTTACAGGGAAATATCGGGATGGAAATTCTCCAAATCCATATCCAATCATTAAAAATTTCCTTCTTTCTTTGTTCTACCTTTGAGTCCTTTGTACATATTCCATTCTCTTGGGTCTTTACCAATCATATGACTAAAAAATTAACTAAATCATTAACTCTAATGATTAATTATTATTTACATTTCATTTATGTGATGGAATTTTATGATATAAATTCAAAAGTAATTGAGACTAAATAATGTCCTCTTTGCACATAAGAAAATCTAATGAACATTTTCTTATATAATCCAATGCTCATCAGATTAAAAATATTCTACCATATGTAAGTGGCATAGTCTATTTATGTACCACCTATTTTTAGACATTTTCTAAAGGTTTTCTTAATGATATGAAATGGTTTGTTTAATTTTCATTAAAAATTTTTATGAGTACAGTTTGTATTCACAGAAAAATCACGCAGAAAGTATAGAGTTCCTATATACTCTTCCTTGTATATGCAGTTTTCTCTATTTTGCATTAGCATATTTTCCTTTTGATCAATGTAATAATCTTGAGCTCAGTAATTAAACTCCAGTGTTTCTTTGAACATATTCGTAAAAATGACGTCTGTTTTATGACGTTTATACTTTTACAGTGAGAAAGCTGCCAAATATTTTGGTCTTATTTTTAATTAACTATCTTTATAAAATATTTAAATGTTGAATAGAGAAACTCACCAAGTATTTTATCATAATTTCATTATTTTATTCCATTATTCTTCTAGATGAATTCAGAATCATTTAGCATCATGCAAGGAAAATATTGTTGGAACTTTAATGAGGATTCCATTAAGACTTACTTTATAGAGAGTTGACTTTTTTAAGTTCATATTCCTCTTCCAATAAGAGAAAATTGGCTCTAGATATTTAAGTACATTTTTGTAAACATTCTTCCTATACTGTTTATTAATATCATGCTCATTTCTTGTTAACAGTATTTTAGGATTAATGTCATTAAAGATTAGAATCCTCCCTCCATTATGTCCATGGTATTGCAATGACATTAGAAAATATTTAGACTTTTTCTTAACATTTAATATGTCATGTTAGCTTTCTGGACTTTCTCATAATTTTAACAATTTTCTCAAATAATTCTATTATCTTCAAATAATTTATAAATAACAGGTGTTCCATTGTAATTTAGATCTTATAGAATTGATTTGAAATTCCAGGCAATTTCAAGAATAATGAAAAGGGTGGCAATGACTTCTACTTTATGGTTTTAAAAGGAAGAACTCTAGAATTTTATATTTAATTTAATGTTCACCATGATTTAGGATATATTATTTTATGTCTTGTTAACTTGATTTTATTTAATTCCTAGTTATCTTAGAGAGGATTTTTTACTTATGAAAATGTGTTAAATATCTTATTAACTATTTAGAAAACTCTATCTCTGTATTCCTAAATAAATTTCAAACAAATGTTGAAGAAGAGAAAATACTAGATGTTAGAAGAAAATATAGATGGATATAGAGATACATACCGTTCTGCATAGATATAGTCTTAAAAAGGAATATTTCTTTCTGAATGTAAAGTCTTTGGTAGAAATAAGAGAGGAAAAGATGAAAAAATTGAGCCATAGTATTGAAAAACTGAATGCAAAAATATACAATGCAGAAAAATTAAAATTCAAAAAATAATCTACTCATTTCTCCTTATCATGAATGGCAGAAACGTTATTACTTTTTTGAGCATAAATGACATTGGATATTAGCAATTTACAAAGGAGATGTATGTGAGGGTATAAACGTTTGAAAAAATTTTCCTCATACTATTGTATGAAAATGAAATAAAAACAATGTCATCTTTATTGAAGGATTTAAAAATCCTTTGAATATTAATAATGCAAAATTCTATTATGTGGGAAAAACTAAGTCACATACTGCTACAAATGGATAATTGGTCTGCTGCTCTAGGATGTAGAATTTAAATTAGTACACAGATCTTTTGTAGAGAAACTCATATTAGCCAAAATCCAATGTAAAAAAATCTGCACCAGGCTACACTAAATTTTTAAAAGTGATTATCTCTAAGTCATAATGTTAATCTTGATTTTTAGATTCATATTGCTTTCAAACACAATGAACACACAAGCATTCAAGTTTAAGAAATGAAAACTTTGAAAGTTTGACAGTGTTATTATAAAAGACCCACAAAACAAACATACACAAAGTAGAAGGGAATAGACTGTAAAGATAAAACCTGTAGATAATGAATTAAATGGCAGAGAATTTCTAGAACCAAAAAAGAAATCTCACAGCAAGCAAATTCTTTGGCAAAAACCAACAATTACAGAAAAATAGTCAAAAGTCTATTCATATGGAAAAACAAATAGAGAGAGATTGAACAGAAATACATTAAAGTGAGAATGAGACAAATTGCCACAGATGTAAGAAGATGTTAAACTTGGAAAGATAATCTTAATTTTATCAACATGACAAAATTTGAAAGTCTACAGGAAAGTAACCCATTTTTGGAAAATATATGTGTCCAAAGTCAATTCAGGGTGGAGGTTAACAGATAAATTACTAAGGAAAGAATTAAGTAAATGGCAAAGATCCAGGCAATATACCTGGTTGGGTCTTATGACAGGAGCAGTAGAAGAACTCCCCTCACCTAGTGAAGAAGATATTAAATCTATGACACTAATATGAATTACCAGCATGCTGGAAGATCTCACCAGTGCATTGTGATGAGAAAAAGAAATAGATAGGATTAATGGAAAAACAATTTTTCAACATTTGCACATGATGTATTGTCAGCTGAATACCTATTTTTAATGAGTAGGATTCTATAGGCTAGATGATACCCAGCAGAGGTATAAAGCTCAGAAGCCATTTGGTTCCCATGTGTTAAGTGGCCAAAATAGCAAGGGGTTTATTTTTTGGTAATTTTGTACCTTGGAGGTACCTTGGTTGACAAATATGTTTATCCACTCCCCTGAGGCCCCCTCCATCCTGTGTTTTTTTTCCATGACTCTGACTTTCACCATTCATTGATTTCTCCAACGAATGTTTACTCAACATTTTAGATGGGATTTCTTTGCTTATCAAATACCTTTAAGTATACTTCTGGTTTTGGTGTCCTGGATTATAAGTATCCTGTTTTCCATGATACAAAGTTTAATGGTGTTGTAATGATTCTTTTGTACACACTTGGAAATCCACTCTTTTTTTTAAATTTTTTAAAATAATATATATATTTTTTATTTTTAAAAGATACTTAGTTTACATAAATGTTACACAAAAATTATAGGGATTCCCATATGCCCCACCTCCGACACCTCCCACAACCTCCCATATAAACATCCTTCATTAGTTTGGCATATCACCTGCAATAGATATACACATCTTTGGGCTTTGCCACTAAGGAGAGTCCATAGTTCACATTGTAGACCACACTCTCTCCCACACAGTTTCTCATGTTAAATGATCATATAAAATGGCCTATATCTGTCATTTCAATGTCACTCAGGATAATTCCCAAGTCCTGAAAAAGCCCCTATATTACATTGCTTTTCCCTCTTCCTTCCCCTAAAGTGTCCAGTGGCCACTGGACATTGCTTGAATCACAATATGTCTATAACAGAATACCAATAAGTCTACTCTAGTCCATAGCTCTTCGCCCAATCCTGAGGAGTCTGGGACAGTGATGTCCATTACACCTCCAAGTGAGAGGGGGCTTATATCTGATGGATAAGATGGATGGGATTATCCTACCTGCAGCTTCAAACTATCTCTGTTTCCTGGTATGGCGGTGTCCTGGGTGAGTCCATTGAGCTGTATAGTAGGAGTTGCAGCTCCACCAAGATTCCAGGCCCAGCTGGTACATGAGCAGCCCAAAGACTCCAGTCTCTGGAAGCATACCTACAAACTCCAACACCACATATAGGTTTGAATAGAAGGAAGAGGTGGACCATGTGCAGGGAAGGCATATTTAAGTCCAACTCTGTCACTCTCAGGAGCAAGGATTCCAAAGTAGCACCCACTGATAAGGCACCAACTCTGTGGCTATCCGCCCTGAAATAGGACCTGGGTGTCTCCAGAGCCCTCAGGAGCCCCTCTCTTTGTGGTGATATCCACATTGGAAGCCTATGAGGTCCTACTGAGATGTGCATGAGCGTTACCTCTGGGATGACCTCTTGACTCACTTTGAAGTCTCTTAGCCATATGAACTCATTTGTCTTTACCTTTTCCCCCTTTTATTTGAGGTCTTTTTCCAATCATATTTTCACTTGGCACTTGTTAGTAATCCCTCATTTCCAGGGAGGCTTATCCCCAGGAGTCATGTCCCACACTGGAAGGAAGGTAATGCATTCATATGCTGAGTCTGGCTTAGAGAGTGGCCATATTTGAGCAACAAGGAGGCTCTCAAGAGGCAACCCATAGGCACCCCATAACAATAGGCTAAGTTTCAATATCAAGAGCAAAGACTAGTAAGGCTAGTCATCAACAGCAAGAGACCATCAGTGGATCAAACTCCTTTGACAGTCACTGCCCCTGCACCTGGGGGACTATTGCTGCTCCCTTGGATAATGTAGCAGAGCTCTCCAGGCAGGGAATTCAGTATTCTCTCATTTATTGAGTGGGAAATCCACTTTTTCTGTGACCTTAATCCAATGGCTTCCTCCATGGTATAGTAATGTACTTTGCAGTTTGACTGTTGTCTGGTGGTCCCCTCACTGAGATTCTTTACTGTTATTGTAAGATTGTTCCTCCATACATGCATTCTCATCAGCTCAGTGGACGTATGAATCATTTTCCAGCTGTTCATCTTACCTGTAATTTTCTCCTTATTTTGCTACATGAGTGTGGATAAGTTTGTGAGTCCTGCTTTACACAATGCACAATGCATGTGCACCTAACCTTGGTGATGTACTCCATGGTCATGCCCATGAACTCCATCACCTACAGTCTGAGGAATAAAGGCATAAATGTGCTCTCAGGAGATTCTTTCTAGGGAATCCATACAGGGGTCATTTTTCTTGGGGCTGAAATAATTGCCTATGATTGCAGGGCTCAAACCCTCATAACCTGTAATCGTGAATCTATGAACATTCCAGAAAACCAAAACATACCTTTAGCAGATATGAACTGAAATATGATGAAGTAAACCATTCAATTATACACTGTATTACTAAAGTTAATAATAATTTTGGATGAGTCATATCCACACATTTAGTTAGTCATTTATGCCATGGGTGCAGGACTGGATGGCATGTTCTGTATTATTTTAATGGGACTTAAATAAGACTCTGTTACTCTAAGCAAAATATCTGCCTCTTTTCTACATTTTTTCATATATTGTAAAGAACATGTGAGTGAACAATCCATTTTTTTCACTCTCATCCATTTTTTGGCATTTATGTTCAAAACCATACTCAATACTCATGATCAAAGGATAACATAAGATTTTGAAATTCTTTACAATAATTCCTCTTTGAATGATGGGTTTTGAGTAAGGTCCTGAAGTATTCCTGCATAAACTTGCATGTCCTTCCAATATCTCCTGCTTACATGGAAAGGAATTTCAAAGGTAGTCTCTTTTGTTGATAGTTATCCAAAGTGTTCTTAAATAACAAAATGATCAGTAAAGCCATACTCCAATTTCCAAAACAAGGCTCAAAGTAAGAAGCAATTGATTGTCCTTATTACTCTCAATTCTGTTCCCATGATTATTGTAACAGTTAGCTAGTGCTGCAAATAATATAGTCCCCAAAAAGAATTTAACCTATTTTTTTTAATATTGTAGCTGAATCTCTGTTGTCGAGATGTCTTGATTCCTGCCAAGCTCTTCACAAGTCTGCAGTCAGCTGGCAAGTCTCTGCTTGTTCAAGCTGAGCTCTTGTACCTTTTTGGGCTTTTCTGGATTTAAGCTAGCCCAAGGTTATCTTGGCTGTGACAATTGGCATTTCTTCCACATGTTTTGCTCTCTTTCACATATCAGGCTTTTGTTGCCTGATCTTGGGAGTTAGCGCAGTTTTTGATGTTCCTTCCATGAAATCATAAAGTTGTGTTCTGTTCAGGTCACATTTGATTTTGACATTTTTACAAAGCTTGATGATCATTTGTCTCAAATTCTGTGTTTCATCTGTCTTTTTGATATATTTTTTTGCTTAGGCCATTTCTTCCATTTTCTTAGTTTGGCATTTAATTATTTAATGATGTCTAGGCATCTGATTGTGTTTGTGATTTTACTCTGATGTTCAATTTCTTTCTCTTTAGTAGGGATTTCATGGTTTTAAGCTTTGTGTTACTTCTGTTCTTTAATTCTTGATTCAATTAGTTATGGGTCTTTAGGATTTTCCCTTTCAGTTGCTCAAATCTGGTCCATGAACCCAGTAAGGGTTGAAGACCCACTTCTAAGGGCCTTGGGGAGGCAGGCTATAAGGGCAAGAAAAAGCCTCACTTACTTATTGACTTTTAATTTCCTCACATGCACTTCCTCGTTCTGCCAGCAGATGGTGGTATTCAACAGCTCTCTCAGTTCAGAGCCTGGTTGGAGTATGATCTCTTGGCAGAATGTGGAGCCAGAAGACCTGGCCAAGGGGAATTCAGGGGGTGGATATCAGGTCAGATTTGAAATGCAATCAAATAACAGACACTCATACTGGAAAAAGGAAGGAGTTAGAGGCACTAGGTGCCTTCCTTTGGCAGGACATGGCCTCCTTCCTAAGTGGAAGTGTTGAGAAGAGATGGGGTAACTTTGAGATTCCAGGGTTTTCAGCAGGGACCTCACCAATTGATGATCAATGGTGTCTCCCAGCTTCTTTTGCAGGTTTCATGAATACTTAGTATTATCTTATGCATAATAACACATTGAGTTTATTTATGTGGTTCCCCTATGGCATGTTTGTTTTTGCTTATTCTAGTATTCTATATTGGAGATATTCTAATTCATCTTTCATTTTTAAATAGCTGCTACACAAAAACATGAAAACCATATCATATTCAGGAGGAATGGACTACAAAAATGTAGTAAAAGTGGATGTACAAGATGATACATCTATGCATACCTATTTTTTGGTATAGCATATATAAGAAAAAGTGCCATATCACAAGCTCATTGAATTTTCAAACACAGGATATTATCCATGGAACCAGAATCCAAACCAGAACAGAACATGGCCAGTCCCCAAGGATATTCTCTTTGCCCAAAGTGATTCATAAACTAAATGAAATATTATTCAGCAGCAAAAAGAATGGAACCTCTGATCCATGCTATAACATGGATAACCATTGACTGTATCATGTTGAGAGGAATAAGGCAGGCATGAAAAACACATATGGTATATTCTTGCTTATATGAGATATGTAGAGATTGATCGTAGATTACATTACTAAAGACTGAGATAGGGAGTGTTTGTTGCTTAATATGTGCAGAGTTTCATTAAAATGATGAAATTGTTTAGGAAAATGATGTCGATTGTAGCCATATGTTGTGCCTATAAATATTACCAGGGAATTGTATATATGAATATGATTAAAATGCAAAATTTTAATTGTTTTTATGTTACTATAATGTAATATTAAAATATTTAATGTTTTAAATTTCTTATTTAGTCTTAAATTTATAGAAATAATAATTAATCTATAAAGGAAATAAATTGGGTACCATACAAGGATATGCAAGAAAATTAAATGATTAAACCATTCACGTTGCTAGGTTTAGGCTCTGGTGCATAAGAAGGTCTAAATGTATTTCTTACAGTGAACATTTTATAAAGGAGGAACAAAATAACAGATGGTAATTTTCTTACAAGCATGAGATTCCTAATTGTTTTGGCAATGTGTCACCAAGCAAAGGAGTGTATCATCCATGGTTTCCACGTTTTTATATCTAATGAATACAGTTCTCTTTATTGAAAAGGAGAATAGTACATTTCTAGAGAAAACTTTAAGGGTTGTATCCTCACCTCATGTCACAGCTTTGGAGATCTCAGGGACCTAGATCAGGTGGGCACCTCACTTTTGAACTTTGGAATAAACTTTAAGTCAATGGATGGGGTATGTTGCTAGGAGGTTACATCTGTGGAAGGCAGAGGAGTTCATGGAGGAGAAATAAAACAAATTGGATTCTCCTGACTCTAAAACAGGGCTTTTGAGAAAATAGGCTGTCATAAAAATTTCCTTTCTGTGCAGATGATAGTCCCACAGGGAAATGAGGCTCATGGGAAGAAGTAACAAGGAAACATGCTAATTAGCATCTATATGGAAGATGAAAATAACTCCTCTGCTGCTGTCTTTCATGCTTTGCAACTTTGGACTGGATGGGACATGCTAGTTTCCTTGGAGACCCAAGAGCTTCAGGCCCATCACCAAGCACTGGGAAGGAATTTGGAATTACACAGGGAGACCTTCTTCTCAGAGATAGTGTCCCGGTGAGTCTGAAAGCTCAGCAGAAATTGCAGGAAAAAAGTCAGGGAGAATGAAAGCTGAGAGCCTTTCCCTGAGATCATGTGAGAGACAGCCCAGCCTAGCCATGCATGGAGAGATTATTGTGCTTCTTTTGCTATTAAGATAATTAAGAAATGTATTTATTTATTATGTTAAAAAAGGGGGGTGCCCTTTGGATTCAGCTATGCAGAGTTCCTTGTTGACAATTAAGTGATGGGATTGGAAACGCAATTAGAAGAAGGAATATGCAGGATAAATTGGTTCCAGGAAAAGCAGAACATCTGCCCATGGAGATTTGTACTAAATGGGATTAGGGAAAAATGGGGTATTGGCATTGGAGGAATGTGTAGATGTGAGGACTTTTTCTTAAGAGCAATTTATTTGAGCATGTTTCTGTATTGAGGGAAAAGGTCTTATCCACTGGAGGCAGATTTTACCTTGCTCAGTATTTTATAGGCCAAATACTCCTAAATTGGGTATTTCATGACAAAAAGTCAGTTGTATTTAATAGCTGTAATGTGGTATATTAAAAACTTTACTTGGAATTCATTTCTTTAGAGCTGAAGTTAAATTAATGTGAGTTTATTAGCAATTCAATTATTCCGTTGCAGGCAATTGTTTTCTTCAAGGATTCTTCTGCACACTGTGGCCTGTATATTTTAATTGTTGCTTTGATTTCAGATACTGAACTATAGAGTTTTCTTTCCTTTTTCTTTCTTTCTATCTTTAAGAAAAAGCTGTTTGCTTTTTTGTAGATGTATTTTTAGGTGTATTTTTGGGGATAGTTTGAAAGTTTATAAATTTTGTGTGGTCATATCAACCTATGAGTGTTACATATTATTTTTCTCACGTTGCCTCTCAAACTTAGGAAGACCTGCTTCATTTGTTTTAATGATTAATAATGATTAATGTTTTATACATATTGCATTAATGATTAATAATGATTATTTTTTATACATATTGCCCTCTTGGTTTAACACCATGTTTTCTTTATTGTAGTTTTTGTCTTTTGTATTTAGATCTATTTCTACAATCGCATCACCTTCTGTCATTATCTGACAGCATTCTTCTTTATTATTTAACAACAGGCAAACTTTATCCTCTCCATAATTTACACATGTGCACAGGATGTGAATATTGGGAGGGATCCTATGGAACTGAAATAAGAATGCTGGATTGAGAGACTTATTTAGAAAGAATGAGACATTTGAGAGGTAGAAGAAAAATTAACCTCACCTCATCACCGATGATACCCATTCATTCACTTACAAGAAGCAACTATGCTAATCATTTAACAGATATTGATTTATCATCTTAACTATTTCAGGAGGATGGATAACAAGATCCCTCCTTTATAGTTTACTCTATTAAGAATTAAAATAGTTTGGTTCCTATCACATTTCAACAGCTAATGTAATGGTAGATCTAAGCTTCAAAATCAATTTTGTCTGTTTCCAAAAATTTTACCCTTAATATCATTTAAAAATCTTTGGCATCCCATAAAAAATTCCCAACATATGTGCTACTTACTATATTTTCTTTTGTGAAAAGTTGTTTTGTCCCTTTCTGTCATTTTACTTTTGGAGTGTTCAATATGTATAATGTCTTGACACCGTGAAAATATCACTACTTTTATGTTGGATAAATGGTATTCCTCTTTTATTAGTTCTTCTAGGTATCAGGGTATATTATCAAGGCTGGAATACCACGACAAACAAGAGAATTTCTTTGACAGCCCCTCTGTGGTTATTTTTTATTATAATTTTTCTTTTCTATCAGGTACATGTGATTTCTCTCCCTCTGCCTATGTAGCAGATTTTCAAATTCCTTTAAACACAAGGCAGAGAATTTCTACACCAAAATAAGCATCTAGTTTTCTTATGAAAGGAACCTCATGAGCTGGAATTTTTGGATACCATTTCTAAATATTTTGGGGAAATAATATAATGGTAGCTTGAACTTTACTCATTTGTGACATACTAATTTTTCCTGGGGATTTAAAGAGCATGTTATTAACATGGCACCAGGAGATCATTTTGTAGTCTTTGTGTGCGTGTCTCCCTCTCTGTATAGTCTGTGTTTCTGGGTTTGATTGTGTGTGTGTTTGTGTCTGTGTGTTCATGTGTATCTGAATTTCTGTGTGTGTTTGTGTTTCACTCTGGGTGTCCATCTCTGTGTATATGGGTATGGTTATGTGTCTATATTTCTGTTTATCTATATGTGTCTCTTTACATGTGTGTCTGTGTGAGTCTGTGTCTTTCTGTGTGTGCTTGTTTTACTTATTTTTTAAAGATACTTAGATTACATAAATGATACATAAAAAAATGTAGGTGATTCCCAAATGCTCCACTCCCTACCCATTCCACACTTTTACATATTAACAACATCCTTTATTATTGTGGAACATTTATTACAACTGATGAACACATTTTGGAGCATTGCCACTAAGTGTGGATTACAGTTTACATTATACTTTATTGTAAGTTATGACAAGATATATAATGACCTGTATCTGTCATTGCAATGTCATTCAGGTCAATTCCAATGTCCCTAAAATGCCCCCATATTACACCTATTTTTCTCCATTCTTTCTCCTCATAACCTCTGGTTGCCATTGCCTCCACATCAATGATAAAAGTTCTTCCATTGCTAGAATCACAATAAGTCTTTAGTAGAATAACTGTAAGTTGGCTCTAATCCATCGGTCATTCCCCAATCCTGAGAATTGTAGGATGGTGATTCCCATTCTGTGTCTAATTGAGAAGTGCCTTAGATCCCATGGGGCAGATGGATGGGACTATCTTCCTTGCACATATAGACACTCTCTGTTCTTTGGGATGGTCGTTGTCCATCATCATGTTCTTGTTTGTTGTCCAGGATGAGTCCGTTGAACTGGAGAGTAGGTGTTGAAACTGTTGAGACTCAGGCTCAACTGGCATATAAAAAGTCCAAAGATTTAAGTCTCTTGGACATAAAACTATCAACACTAGTACTAACTGTAGGTTCAAATAGAAGGATCAGAAGAACCATGTATAGGGAAAGACCAACTGAGTCCAACTCTGTAACAATGGGAAGCATAAATTCCAAATTATGGCACACTGACCGGGTCAGTGTCAGCCCTGTCCATAGCATCTGGATGTCTCCAGACCCTTCAGGAGCCCCACTATTTGAAGCAATATTTACTGTGGCAGTCAATGAGATCCGGCTGAGACATGCGTAAGTGTAACCTCTGGAATGACCTCACTGACTAACTATGAGGTCTCTTAGCCAAATAAAGTCATTTGTCTTTAATTTTTCCCCCTTTTGGCCAAGGTGTTTTTGCAGTTGCACTGCTAGTTGGTGCTGGATAGTAATCCCTCAGTGGCAGGGAGGCTGAACCCCAGGTAAGAAATGTACCACCCACATGTAAAATATTAATAGTGGAAAGGGGAAAAGGGGGAGGATGTTGGGTATATGGGACTCCCCTCTACTCTGAACATAACTTTTCTGTAACCTAAAGCTTCTTTGAAGATAAAATGAAAAAAAAAAATCACTGGGAATAAATGGAAGAAAATTTCACTGTACATAAAAGACAACATGTCTTACTATGTTGAAAGACGTAATGCTATAATTTATATTATATTATTTTTAAATAATTTTTAATTAGTTCAAATTCTTTTTAATTTGTTGTATTTTATTTGTCATTTTAAAAACTATCATTACTATTTCTTTTTCTTACCACTCTTATTCAGTTATTTTGTTGGCTTCATTTTTTTAAAGAAGTTTTGGATTGCAGAAGGGTTACAGCAGTGACAGGGGAGGATCACTGATGCAGGGTGTCAGTGATGGGGGAAACATTGGAGAAGGTTCACCTGGGGAATTCTTATAAGGCACATGAAAGAGTTCAAATGTTCATGAGGCATTGTAAAGGTGGTTGGAGATCCACACAATAACCAAAAGAATATCAAATTCCCATTGTGGGGAGTTCTGCCACATTCTCTAATGGGACAGCAAGAATCCTCTGAGTACTGGGGCAGTGATTTGTAAAGGAGCATGGACCATTGATGGGCTCTTGATATTGATGACTATACTTATGAACCCTTTCTTTTGGAAGTGAATCTTAGTCTAGTAATATAGGTTGCCAGAAAGTTACCTCTTGAGGACCTCCTTGTTTCTGAAATATAGCCTCTCTCTAAACCAAACTCAGCATATAAATGCATTACCTTCTCCCCAGTGTGTGCTTGTTTTTGACTGTGTGTGCATATCTTTGTGTATATATCTGTGTGTGTATCTATTTGTGTCTGTGTGTCTTTCTTTGTATTTGTGTGTGTCTCTTTGTATGTGTGTCTGTCTATTTAACTGGGTATATGTGCATTTGGTGGTTTGCACAGTGAGCAAAGCACAGGTATTTTAGTTCATAAATTCTAATATTTGTCTCCTATAACACAGAGTATGAACAAAACACCACCCAAGAAAACAGAATTGGTTCCCTTTCATTTCTGTTAGACATTTTGTTATTGTTAATTCCATTCATCAACTTGTGTATGTTATGGTGCTTACACACGCAAACTCTGACCTTATTGTTAAGGTGAGGTTATTTTGTAGATGGATTGAAATCATTGGTCACTTGATTCCATCTAAGGTAAATTGCATCTACAATCAAAAAAGGAGATTGCTCAGTAAGGAGAGGAGTCCCCTTATTCAATCAGTTGGGACCTTCAATGGAAAACTGAGAATTTCAGCAGTTAGAAAAAGAATTTCTATCTTTATTTCAGACAGCAGCTTCTCCTGGGTAATCTGAATTCACCTTGATGACGTTTCTAACTTGTGACCTGCCCAGTGGAATTCAGAATTGCCAATACCCATTGTTGTAGAAGCTAAATTGAATAGCAAACACAAATCTGTGTTCCTGGGAAATCCTGAGACAAATTTGATACCAGGAGTGCTTTTCCAGAAACAGTATTTTAAGGGTGAAAGTTCTGAGTGTGTTCTGGGGTTTTCAAATGGATCTCTCATCTGACTAGATTAAGCAGTAGTAATGACTATTTACAGTGATCAAGAATACACTAATAGTCTGTTAGAAAGAAATCCAGTCCTAAAAGAAATAAAACTCACCTGATAGTGACGAAGAAAAGATTTCATTCCCAATCTTGCAAAAAGGGGTGCACAACCAGAATATGTAGCTGCTGCCCTGAACAAAAGAGAGTGACCCATTTTATACCCCCCTAGACGTAACACGGAAGCCTTCCCCTGTTTATCTGTTGATTGGGTACTCCAGGGGTTACAGCCTAACCAAGAGGTCTGACTTTCCCACGAAAGACCCCCAGTCTTTGATTAACTGTTTCCTTTATCACATTCCAGCAGTTTTGGCCAATTACTTGCCCTTTCACCAAATAAGGAATGGAATTTAGTACTGACCTTTGAGTTGTAGTAATTCATTCTTGTGTGCCCTTTAACTGGCTGTAGAACTGGTTTGAGCTACTTTCCCTTATCCCTTCTTAATTCATATGTAGGTGACTGATGAAATAGACCACCAAATGACATTAGTCTTATTCTCCTTGCCCTTTATTACCTTTATGTGAAAACTAAACTTATCCACATTTCTTACAATCATCCCTCTTTCTTTTAAACACTTTTTAGTTTCACATTTTAATTCTTCAAACTTTCTAAGAGGTATTTCACACTCTTCATCATAAGGGTCTCCCTCTTTAAGGGGGTAGAGTTTGTTTTGTTTATACTGTACGGGCATTTGTTTGGTTAGGGTGATTTCAATGAGTCTTTGAGCTAACCCTCAGGCACATAGTATGATACAACATCTGACTGCTATAAACACCCCCCGCTGAGATAATGAGGGTTAAGAGGGACAGTGTGACTGTCTTCCATTTTCGAAACCAATTTTCGAAAAAACCCGTGGTGAGTGGATGTCAGAATTTCCTGCTAGTTCTTTAGATAGGGCCAACCCGTGGTGAGTGGATGTCAGAATTTCCTGCTAGTTCTTTAGATAGGGCCATTAGGCTTTGTAAAGCTTTAGCAATAGTTCCATCAGGTGCAGTGTTGTTGGGGATGAAGGAACAGCAACTATCCCCAATCGTGATGTAGACCCCCTCTTTCTCAGTTAGCATCATATCCAAGGCCATTCTATTTTCTCATGCCATTCTGCTGGTAGTGTCTAATTGTCCTGCAATTCCTTTTACCACATCCCTGGTATATTTGATAAATCTCTGTTGATTATCATAGATGTAATTAATCCAATCTACATTTTTGTTGATGGTGAATCACCAGAACAAGGATGACTCAAACCCAGCTGCTACTTGATTTCTAGCTTTAAATTTATCTGGGATCCCACGAGGAACTCCTATATCATCTAGATAGATACGCTCATCAAAGGAGCCAGGTAGAGTTCTATTCTTTTTCCCTAACTAGGTCATTGCCTTTTCTTCTTTTTTTTAAATGCCAAGGTGAATGGTATAGCCAATTGGACCAATGCACAGGTTCTGCCCTACCTCTCAGGCAGTGTTGGTCAGAGGACATCCTTTCTGTGGTTCAACCACAGGTCTGCTCGAGGCAGGACCAAACTGGAGAAATTTCCAGTACCATTCGTGCTCACATTCCACACTCATGTACACAAGGCCATGAGTCTTAGGTCCTGGAGTCCTACCCCCCATCTAGAGGGACAGGCATGACCTTGGTGATTTTGTTTCTGACTGGTGGGAAGAGAATGGACAATGTATTACAATTTTCATCAGGAGTATCATTTTGGAAGAGGAGTACCATACACATAAACTCCTTTTCATGTTTCTCCATGCCTAATGGAAAGGGCACGATTTGAGCAGTGGGCTGGCCTGTTGCACAAGCATAGCAGTTGCTTTCACTCAGGTTCTGGATTGTATATTTGACCCATTCCCAGGCATTTGTATCTCCATACCTTATCTCTATTTCTATTGTCTGTTTTAAGCTCCCTGCTTTCAGTATTCTGAGTATCTTGCGGTAATTTAGGGCTGTATGACCAGCTTTAGGCCGGATTTCTCCTGATGCCATCATGGGGTTGGCTGGGGAGGGTGTAGTCAATGTGAGGGAGTGCAGGACTTGTATACAAAACCATACTACAGGGTCTCTCCCAGAGACATCTATCCCAGTGCCATATGCTCTTTTAACTGCATGAAGGTCCCAGGAACTGTCAGATGAAAGGTATTTGTCTGCATTCTTAATGATCATTAATATTGGATTGCATTGAAAGTTTTTGCAATTTGGCAGGGGAGTGCTTTTGAAAAAAAAATTATTTTTTTTCTGTAACAGGGCTTACTCAGGTCTATTTGCAACCCACCCCTTGTACTAAGCACTCCATTCTACCTCATTCCATAACTCACAAAAGGGGATCATGTATGGGAAGTATCTTGGACATAAGTATTTATTCTCCCTGCTTATCAGTCATTGATTCACTAGATTCCCATATTCTATTACTTGGCATGCATCAAACTGTACAATTTGGGACTCAAGACCTTCAGTCACATTTATAATTAATTTGATGGAACTAAATCCTTCTTGGTTTTGAAACATGGCTAGCAAGATTAATTTTACCTGCAGGGCTTAGGCCATTATCGACTAGAACAATACACAGTTTGACTCTCCCTCCCCCAGTTATTGCCTATTCAGCATAATCCTTAAGGGATCCAGGGCTAAAATTATTTTCCAGGGCTCAGACAAAGTTGTTGGGTACTTATCATCTGGTTCAGGTACTGGTCCTTGTACTCGGGTGTAGTGAGTCCAGCCTTTCTCTGCCATCCCGACTGCCATTTCGGTTGTCAGTAAAAGTTGGTAAGGTCCTTCCCAGGTCAGTGGGAGTTTGGACTCCTTCCACAATTTGATCAGGACCCAACCTCTGGTTCGGTGTTGGTGGACGGCAAACTGAAGAGGCGGGGTCTGGGCCAGCAAACCACGATGTCTGAGGGAAGATAGAGTAGAAGACAATGCCAGTATATAATTTTGAAGAAAGAGATCCTTCGACTGAAAGGAAGGGAGTTCTCAGGGCTTCTTAGGGAAGGGCAAACCAAAGAGCATTTCATAAGGAGAAATCCTGAGTTCCCTCCTGGAGGTAGTCTTGATTCTTAATAGAGCTGTAGGTAAACATTTAACCCACGGTAATTCATTTTCCAAGACCAATTTAGAAAGATTTTTTAAAGGTTTAATTCATTCTTTTTACTTTCCCTGAGGACAGCAGGTGCCAGGGCCTGTGGAAGTTCCATGCAACACCCAGACTCTGCATAATATTTTGCAGCCCCCTAGAGGTAAAGTGGCTACTATTGTTTGAATCTATATTTTCTACTGACCCATAGTGGGAAATGATTTGTTCAAGGATAATTTTCAAATTTTCTGATGCTATAGCTGAGGATAGGGGATATGCTTCTACCCTGTCACATGATCTGAGATAACCAGAACATATTTTAGTCAACATGCAGGAGCATTTCAGTATAATCCACTGGAATGCTGTGAAATGGCCTGAGGCCAGGTTCCCTTTCCCCTGGTACTCACTTTCTTAATACTTTCTTATTAACTTTCTGATGGATTATGCATCCTTCACTTATTTGTTTGGCTATAGTATATATAGTATATAGTATAGTATAGCTTATTTGTTTGGCCCATGCACCTGAAATGTTTGAAGACCAGATCACACATAATTTGTACTCCCCAATGACTTCCTTGGTGCAAAACTGCTAGTACCTCCCTCATTATTTGTTTATTCAACATCTACTGTCTGTCTGGGAGGAGCCATTTCCCTCAACTATTTAGGGTCATCCCCAATTGTTCTAGATCTTTAACCTCTATTTCAGAGAATACAGGGATTCCAAATTCCTTGGAGATGGAGAGTATCAGGACCATCAATTCCAGAGGGGGATGGAAGGAAGCCTCTTTTGCCTTTTCATTGCCAATCTGTTGCCTTTTGCTTCAAAAATGTAACTTTTCTGATGCCCATTTATATGCACCACTGATATTTCTCTTGGTAACAGTAGACTATCTAACACTTGCCTTACCAGTTCCACATAGACTAATTCCTTCTCTCTGCTATGATTAATCCCCTTTCTTCCCAAATATTTCCAAAGGAGTGGACCACACTAAGGTATATTTAGAATGGGTGTAGATGGCACCATTATTTCCTCTAACAAGTTAAGGGCTTGATTTAATGTATAAAGCTCACAAGTCTGAGCTGACCAATCATTGGGCAATCAGCCGGCTTCTTTCACCTTACCAGTTAGCCCATCAGCAACTGCATAACCTTTGTGCCTCTATCTTTCCAGGACCCTGGAGGACATATCTATGAACAACTTTTCCCCTGAAGGCAAGGGAAGGTCCCCTAGATCAGGCCAGACTCAGGTCTGGTAATCAACTTAAATTGAACATAATTAAACAATCATGTTCTGGAGTTTGTACCTGGTTGGACCCTTTCCAGAAGAAAGGGGCTAGGTTCAAACTATAATATATTGCTAGTAATAAATCATCCTTTTCCATTAAAATTACTTCATATTTCAGAATTCAGGAATCTGTTAGCCACCTTCCTGCTTTTTGAGACAAAATAGTCCTGACCTGGTGAGGGGTACTAATGACTATGGCCCCTTTGAAGGTCAGTTTCCTGCTTTCTTCCACCAAGAGAGTGGTGGCTGCAACAGCCTGAACACACTCTTGCCATCCTCTGGAGAAGGGGTCCAGGATTTTGGAAAGGAAGGCCACAGGTTTATTTTAGCCTCCCTAAATCTGTGTCAGGGCTCCCAAGGCTGTCCCTTTATCTACTGTGATGTACAGATGGAAAGGTTTTTTTGATGGAAGGGAGGACTAGAATAGGGGCTTGCACAAAAGTGTGTTTGAGCCCCTCTAAGGTGTTTACCTCCCCTTCCTTCCACTCTAGTTTTTCAGGCTTCTTTTCTAACAGTTTTTGGTATAGTCCCTTGGTTTGAGAGGCATAAGAATCTATCCATAATCTACAAAACCCCACCAATCCCAAAAATTTAACAAAGGGCCTACAATTTGACTGTGTTTCCAATAGATATTAGTGGACATAAGAATGAGGACTTTAAATCCTTACCTTTTTATTCCTGAGACTGTGAGGGAACTGCCAGAGAGTTTGGTCCCTTTCAGGAGATGGGCCACAGAGGATCAGGCTGCTTTGGTGTCCACTAAAA
>JAQZBX010031926.1:0-26086 GCA_029593785.1 Cabassous unicinctus
AGAGACTAAGTATGGTTTAGGGTAATGTGTATGGTTGCCGAATTGACTGTGATGGTTAGACTAATGTGTCAACTCGGCCAGGTACTTGTGTCCAGGTGTTAGGTCCAGGAAGCACTGGGCTAATTGTAATACAAGAGCATTTATGAACTTCGATCACCAGTGAGTTTACTGCATGGATGGCTGATTACATCTGCATCAATCAGTGAGATTGCATCAGCAATGGGTGACGCTTTTATCCAATCAGTTGAATGCCTTAAAAGGGGAAGTGATTTCAACATTCAGAGAGAATTTTCCAGCTCGTCTTTAGACAGCCAACTTCTCCCAGAAACTCATCAAGGACCTTTCATTGGACTTTCATCGGAGCCCCTGGTTTGCAGCCTGCCTGTGGGACCTGGACTTGTGCATCCCCACGGTCATGTGAGAGACTCATAAAATCTCATATTATTGACAGATATCTCCTGCTGATTCTGTTTCCCTAGAGAACACTGACTAATACAGCACCAAATCTAAATACAACATCACCGCAAGGATTTTACAATGATATCATCAAGATACAGAACTTTTCCATCACCACAAGGATTCCACATGTTTCTATTTTATAGGCATACGCATTCCCTTCTCACCTCCTCCTCCTCCTGCAACCCCACCAATCTGTTATATAAATGGAATCATACATAATGTAACTTTTGGGGGTTGGCTTTTTTATTCATTCAGTGGGATTCTCTAGAGATTCACCCAAGTTGCTGCATGTATCAATTATTTTCATTTCAAGGGTTCATACTATCAATATGACTTATCACTGTTGATTTAGTGTTTGCCAGTTTTCTCCACACTCAAGTTACTCTTCCCCTTCCTCCCTTCCATACTGTACTCTTTGGAAGGAAGTCATCATGCCCAGTCCATTCTTAAGGAGAGGGGAGTTATGCTCCACCTTCTTAAGGGCAGAGTAAATTACTTGAAATTCTTCTGCATGGGAGATTTGTTTCTTCTTATTTACTTATTTATTCAGTCACTTATTTATGTCAGTATGGACTCACAGATTTTTTTATACTTTGGATTATAATCCAATAATACTTTATTTATTTTTCCATATTTAGATTTTTAAGAAACTGTCAAACTGTTTTCCAATGTGGCTGTACATTTCCAGTTTCTCCACACCATTGCTGGCCTTTGTGTTGTTCCTTTTTAAAAAAATTTTTAGCTATTCTGTGTGTGTTGTGGGTTTAGTTTGCATTTCTCTAATGGCTAATGATGTTGAACATCTTTTCATGTGTATATTTTCCATCTGTATGTCTTCTGCAGTGATCTATCGCTTCATGTTCTTGACCATTTTCTAATTGCATTGTTTTTATATGACTGAATTTTTTAACAAATCAATTTTATTGATACATATTAATAAACATAAATACATCCAAAGTGTGCAATCAATGGTATAGAGTATAATCACATAGTTGTGCATTCATCATTTCAATCATTTTTAGAGCATTTTCATTTTTCCAATAATAATAATAAAAAATAAAAAAAAATAAAAAATCTCATCACCTCTCAATCTTTCTATGCTTCCCCTGCCATACACAGCTGCTATTCTGTTTCTATTTGTATTTATGTTTTGTAAATACAGTCTTATATATGCAATACCACCCATATTCGTATTTTACAGGAGGTTTCATTATGTTATACAGTTTCATGTTACATTTTTAAGCTTTCCTTCTAGTAATATACATGACCTTAGATTTACCCTTTCAACAATTGTCATACCCGTGTCATAGCTCTGCTAGTTATAAACACTATGATGTGATTTCACCATTTCTACTCATTTCCAAAGATTTACAAACACTCTTTTTACCAATTCTGCTCAGATTAACCCTCAACTTTCCATTCTTTACCCTCATTCTATTTTCTGGTGACCTATATTCTAATTATTAACTCCATGAGTTTACACAATATATTTAGTTCATAATAGTGCAATCACACAGTATTTGTCTTTTTGTGTCTGGCTTGTGTCATTCAATATAATGTCCTCCAGGTTCATCCATGATGTCATATGCTTCACATCTTCATCTCTTCTTTCTGATGATTAATAATCTATTGTGTATATACACTACAATTTGTTTTTCCAGTCATCTGTTGATGGACATCTAGTTTGCCTCCAATATTTGGCAATTGTGAATAATACTGTTAGGAACATCAGTGTGCAGATATCTGTTTCTGTCACTGCACTCATTTCTTCTGGATATATACCAAGTAGCAATATTGCTGGGTCACATGGCAAGTCTGTATTCAACAGTCCTTCACAGTGGCTGTACCATTCTACATTCCCACCAACAGTGAATAAGCATTCCTATCTCTCCACATCCTCTCCAACATTTACAGTTTTCTGACTTTTTAATAGTGGCCAGTCTAATAGGTGTGAAATGATATCTCATTGTAGTTTTGATTTGCATTTCCCTAATTGCTAGTGATGAATATTTTTCCTGTGTTTTTTCACCATTTGTATTTCTTCTTTGGACAATTGCCTTTTCAAGTCTTTTGCCCATTTTTTAATGTGTAACTTGTCTTTTAATTGTTGCGTTGTAGTATCTCTTTATATATCATGGATATTAATCTTTATCAGATATGCGATTTCCAAATATTTTCTCCAATTCAGTTGGCTGCCTTTTCACTCTTTTGACAAGATCCTTTGAGGTGCAAAAGTGTTTAACTTTGAGGGAGTCCCATTTATCTATTTTTTCTTTTGTTCTTTCTGCTTTGGGTGTAAGGTTTAAGAAATTACTGTCTACCACAATATCTTTTTCTTTCCCCCACAATATCTTGAAGATGTTTTCCTATATTTTCTTCTAGGAGTTTTATAGTTGTTGCTTTTATATTTAGGTCCTTGATCCATTTTAAGTTAATTTTTGTATAAGGTGTGAGATAGGGATCCTATTTCTTTCTTTTGAATATGGCTATCCAATTCTCCCAGCACCATTTGTTGAATGGACTCTTCTGGCCCAGCTGGGAGGGCTTGACAGCCTTGTCAAAAGCCACTTGACATAGACGTAAGGGTCTATTTCTGAGTTCTTGGTTCAGTTCCATCGGTCAATCTGTCTTTATGCCTGGATCATGCTGTTTTTACCACTGTATCTAATATGCTTTGAAGTCAGGAAGTGAGAGTCCTCTAACTTCGTTCTTCTTTTTAAAGATATTTTTTGGCTATTCAGGGCCCCTTACCCTTCCAAATAAATTGGATAATTGACTTTTCCATTTCTGCAAAAGAAGCTGTTGGAATTTTTATTGGGATTGCATTGAATCTGTAAATTAGTTTGGGTAGAATTGGCATCTTAATTATATTTAGTCTTCTAATCCATGAACACATAATGTCCTTCCATTTATTTAAGTCTTTGTCAGTTTCTTTTAGCAATATTGTGTAGTTTTCTGAATACAGGTCCTTGATGTCCTTGGATTATTTTATTCCTAAATATTTGATTCTTTTAGTCACTATTATATATGAATTTTTTCCTGATTTCCTCCTCAAATTGCACATCAGTAGTGTATAGAAACACTCTTGGTTTTCGCTTTTTAATCTTTGTATCCTGCTCTTTGCTGAACTCAATTAGTTCTAGTAGGTTTGTTGTGGATTTTTCAGGATTTTCTAGATATATGATCATGTCATAAGGGAATAGTGAAAGTTTTACTTCTTTCTTTCCTATTTGTGTGCCTTTTATTTCTTTGTTTAGCCTAATTGCTCTAGCTCGAACCTCTAGCACAATGTTGAATAACAGTAGTGACAGTGGGCATCCTTGTCTTGCTCCTGATCTCAGCGGGAAAGTTTTCAGTCTTTCACCATTGAGTACAATGCTAGCTGTAGGTTTTTCATATATGCTCTTTACCATATTGAGAAATCTTCCTTCTATTCCTATCTTTTAGAGTGTTTTTATCAAGAAAGGGTGATGTATTTTGTCAAATGTCTTTTCTGGATCAATCAAGAGGATCTTCAATTGATAGATGTGGTTTATTACACTAATTGATTTTCTTTTGTTGAACCACCCTTGCATACCTGGGATAAAACCCACTTGAAAGTGGTGTGTAATTCTTTCAATGTGATTTTAGACTCGGTTTGCAAGTATTTTGTTGAGGATTTTTGCATCTATATTCATTAAGGATATTGGTCAGCAACTATCTTTTTTCATAGTATCTTTATCTGGTTTTGGTTTTAGGGTGATGTTAGCTACATAGAATGAGCTTGGTAGCATTCTTTCCTGTTCAATTTTTTGGAAGAGCTTGAGCAAGATTGGTATTAGATCGTTTTGAATGACTGGTGGGATTCATTGTGAAGTCTTCTCGACCTGGGCTTTTCATCTTTGGGAGGTTTTTTAATGGCTGTTTCAATCTCTTCAGTTGTGATTGGTTTGTTGAGGTCTTCTATTTCTTCTAGGGTCAGTGTATGTGGTCTGTGTGTTTCTAGGAATTTGTCCATCTCGCCTACATTGTCTAGTTTTTTGGCATATAGTTGTTCATGGTAACCTCTTATGATCTTTCTTATTTCTGCAGTGTCAGTGGTAATATCCCCCCTCTCATTTCTGATTTTATTTATTTGTGTCTTATTTCCCTTTTTCTTGTCAGTCTAGCTAAGGGTTTGTCGATTTTGTTGAGCTTCTCAAAGAACCAACTTTTGGTTTTGTTGATTCTCTCAATCGTTTTTTTGTTCTTGATTTCATTTATTTCTGCTAGTCTTTACTATTTCTTTTCTTCAGCTTGGTTTCGAATTAGTTTGCTCTTCTCTTACTAATTCCTCCAGGTTTGCAGTTAGATTTTCAATTTTAGCTCATTTCTCTTTTTTAACGTATGCATTGAGGGCTATAAATTTCCCTCTCAGCACTGCCTTTGAGGTGTCCCATAGGTTTTGATATGTTGTGTTCTGATTTTCATTCAACTCAAAATATTTGCTGAATTCTCTTCCAATTTCTTTTTTGACCCACTGAGTGTATTATTTAATCTCCATATATTTAAGAATTTTCCCTTTTTCTATTATTTCCAGCTTCATTCCTTTATGATTAATGAAAGTGTTTTGTATAATTTCAATCTTTTTAAAATTTTTGAGTGTTGTCTTATGACCCAATATATGGTCTATCTTGGAGAAGAATCCATAAGCACCTGAAAAGAATGCATATCCTGCTGTTTTGGGGTGCAATGCTCTATAGATATCTGCTAAGTCTAGCTCATTTATCATATTATTCAAGCTCTTTGTTTATTTATCCTCTGTCCAGAGGTTCTATCCAATACTGAAAGTGGTGTATTGTGTATTGAAGTCTCCAACTATTATTGTAGAGACATCTATTTCTCCTTTCAGTTTTGCCAGTGTGTGTCTCATGTATCTTAAGGCACTCACATTAGGTGCATTAATATTTAGTATAGTTATTTCTTCTTGGTGAATTGACCCTTTTATTATTATATAATGACCTTCTTTATCACTTATGACAGTTTTGCATTTAAAATCTATTTTGTCTGATGTTAGCAATGCTGCTCCAATTCATTCAAGTTTACTATTTGCATGGAAAATATTTTTCCAACCTTTCACTTTTAACCTGGTTGTGTCCTTACATCTAAAGAGAGTCTCTTGTAGACAGCATTTAGATGTCTCATATTTTTAAAATCTTTTCCATCAGTCTATGTCTCTTTTTTTTTTTGAAATTTTATCATATATTCATTTTAAAAAAATAGCTTTTATTGCATTTGTATGGCAATTCATTGTTTGCATAGTGAAATGAACACAGTCACAAGACTCAAGGTCTGACTCAACCACCAACTTGCTGTGTGAATTGGGTAAGTCTCTTAACCTTGCCAAACTCTTATTTCCTCTTCTGAAAGGTAGAGATGATGATATCCATTTTACAGAATTTCTAAAGATTGAATGCTATAGTTATACCATTTTCCTCTCAAGGACTGGTCAGAATAAATCTATAGTTTGATATTGTTAACCAGTATTCTAAAAATAAGAAAGGATGGGGCCCTTTTTTAGTTTGTTTTTCTTTTACTATTATTAGTGTTCAAAATTAAAAAGTAACATTGATGCATGTTGTCTTAATACATTTATTCAGCAGAGTTAGCATTAAGATGATGAACCAAGAGCCTATGTTTTTTGATTGGGGATTTTAAGCCATTAACATTCAGTGTTATTACTGTAAAGGTATTACTTACTTCATTCATTTTGTCCTTTGGCTTTCTGTTGTCATATCTGACTATTGTCTGTCTTTTTATCCTTTAATTTACCCTTGTCAATAATCTTCATTTCTACACTCTTCTCTAAGTCTCTTGCCTCTTGTTTCTTCCTTTCAGGTAGGAGCATCCCCCCCCCCCTTTAGTATCTCTTGTAAGTCTGTTCTTTTGGTAACATACTTTCTCAGTTTTTGTCTGCAATCTCAGTTTTTGTCTGTGAAGACTTTGAGCTCACCCTTATTTTTGAAGGACAGTTTTGTGGGTACAGAAGATTTTGAGCTCACTCTCATTTTTTAAAGGACAATTTTGCCAGATTCAGAATTCTTGGCTGGCAGTTTTTTCTCTTTCAGTACCTTAAATACAATGTACCACTTTCTTCTCACCTCCATAGTTTCTGATGAGAGGTTGGCACTTAATCTTATTGAGGTTCCCTTGTATGTGATGTCTTGTTTTTCTCTTGCTGATTTCAGGATCCTCTTTTTATCCCTGATATTTGTCATTCTGAATAGTAGGCATCTCAGAATAGGTCTATTCAGATTTAATTCTGTTTGGGATGTGTCGACCTTCTTGGATTTCAATATTTATGTCTTTCATAAGGGTTGGCAAGTTTTCAGTCATTATTTCCTAAAATAGTCTTCTCTTTCTGGGACACCAATAATGCATATGTTTGTGTGTTTTGCATTGTCATTCAATTCCCTGAAACTCTGTTCCATTTTTTCCAATCTTTCTGTTTCTGTCTTTCCAGGTCACATGTTCTGTCTTCAAAATCACTAATTCTGTCTTCAAGCAATTCAAATCTGCTATGTGCCTATAATGTATTTTTTATTTCATCTTCCTGTCTTTCATTCCCATAAGGTCTGTTACTTTTCTTTGCAGGCTTTCAAATTGTTCTTTATGCTCACCTGGTGTCTTCTTCGTATACCTTTTCTCTTTAGTCAAATTTTCTTTCAATTCTTTGAATTTATTTAGGAGATGTGTGATTATCATTGATTGTCTTAAATCCTGTATCTCTTCTGGTTTGTTCCTTTGGCTGGGCCATCTCTTCCTGTTTCCTAGCATGTCTTGTAATTTTTTGCTGATGTCTAGGCATCTGGATATGTTGGTGAATTTACTCTGATTGCCAATTTCTCTCTCTTGTCTATTGTTTTTCTTCACAGCTCTTCTTTGATATTTGGTTCAACTGATTCCAAGTCCTTAAAATTGCCCAGCTTAAGTTATCAAATTAAGCCAGGGACTCACTAAAGGATCACTGATTTTCTTCCAAGAGATGGGATAAAGAGAGCCCTTAAAGTGGGAATGGTTTTCTCTGTGCAATTTCCAGAAAGGCCAGCAGATGGCTTGGCACACCTTTCCCTGGAGGTGTGTCTTTCAATCTCCACTTTCCTGTGTTTTGGTCTGGCCAGAAATAAGTTTCAAAGTGGGCTCTGCTGGCCAGTTTCACTGAAGAGAAGACCCCTGACTCTCCCTCCCTTTTTCCTTGTAGCAGTTGACCAGGAGGAAGATGTTTGTTCCCCTCTCAGCTAGCTGCAGTGAGCCAGGAGTTTTACCCTGACTTAATATCTTGGGAATGGGGGAAGAGAGCCCTAACTGGCCGCTGTGGGGTTTTGGTAACTCATGTTTGCATGTTTGTTGTTTTGGGTCCTTCATCTTTCTGTCCCTCACCCTCCTGGGAGCTGTGTAGCACTGTCTTGGTCTGTTGACCCCCAAAGCAGGTCCCTTGGACATCTTTTGGATCTTTCTCCATTGTTTTCATGAGAGAGTTGAGCCCTACCTGCCTACTCAATACCCTCTATGATTGAATTTTGAGGTATTTATATATCCTAGATACAAGTCCCTTGTCAGATATGTGGCTTGCAAATATTTTCTCCCAGACCGTAAATTTTCTTTTCATCCTCTTAACAATCTTTGCAGAGCAACTTTTTAATTTTGATGAAGCCCAATTCATCCATCTTTCCTTTTACAGGATCTTTGGTGTCAAATCTAAGAACTCTTTGCTTTGCCTAGCCCTAGACCCCCAAGATTGTCTCCGATGTTTTCTTCTGAAAGTTTTATAGTTTTATAATTTATGTATAAGTCTGTAATCCATGTTTATTTAAAGTTTTGCATAAACTGTGTGTTTTGTCTATGAATGTCCAATTGCTACCACATAATTTGTTGAAAAAGATATTTTCCCCTGTTGAATTGTTTTTGCACCTTTATCAAAATTATTTGTCTATTTCTTTCTGCATGTTTTATATGCTTTGTGCCCTGATCAGAAAGTCCTTCCCCATTCTAAAAGTAAAAATTAATTAACCCATGTTTTTTATGCTCAAATCTTTGATCTATATGAAAATTATTTTGTTGTTAGAAGAGGAGTTAGAATCTAGCTTTCTTCTCTTTCCCAAGAGGCTCTCCCATTGTCCTGTCTCTTACTTCCATTGACTTGAAATTCTACCTTTATCATGAACTGTATTTCTAAAAATATTTGGGGATATTCCTAGACTCATTATTTTGTCCCAGTGGTTTGCCTATTTCTTCCTCAATTTTAAACTATTTTATCTATTTTAATTATTATTTGGTATCTAGTAGAGCTAGTTCCCTCTAACTCTTATTTCTCATAATAATCTTGCATATTGTCACATGTTTACTTCCTTAGGAAATTCAGTGGGGTATGTTTAGTTAGTTACCCCCTAAAGATTCATGCTTCCCTTCTAGGGGAAAAGCTGCTCCCCAGTCTGAAACTACAGCTCACCACCCCTTTGCAGCTAAGATATAGTCATATGCTAGCATCACCAATGGAATGTGAATGGAAGTGATGTGGGTCACTTTTAGCCTGATGTGGCTAATAAGTGGGCCTGCTGCTCTACCTCTCCTGGTCTCCTTCTCTGACAACCCTGGAAGCCAGGTATTTAAAATGGTGGGAATACAAGATGGAAGGAGCCTGGTCCTTGAATCACTGATGGTCAGCTTCCTGTTGAACACTCAGGAGCGATAAAAACAAGTTTAATGTGTAGGCATTAAGAATAAGGGCTTATGAATTACAGCAATTTGTGTTATTATAACTAGTATATTTAGAATCATTTTGCCAAGTATACCAAACTCCTCTGGTGTGTTTTTTCACATTGGAACACCATAAACTGTATTAAAAGGCAAATAAAACACTAAAAATAATTACAATATATGACAAAGGATGAATATTCTTAATTTATAAAGAACTTACAAAACAATAAAGGCAAACTCTCCAAGAGAATTATAGGGAAGAAATGAACAGCACTTCTCAGAAAATTGAACATAAATGGCTAATACACATGAAAAAACACTTAACAAGTAATCAAAGAAATATGAAACGTAAACGTAATCCTTTTCTGTGATTATTAAATTTGCAGTTTTTAAATAGCAATTTTCAGTTCTAGGAGTTTGATATTCTACTAGTGGGAATATAAATGGACACAAACTTTGTAGTGAGTAATGTACAACAAAATTCTCAAAAACTTACATATCCTTTCACCATGCAATTCTCCCTTCTGAAAATGTATCTTTTGAAAATAGTCATTTTTGTACAGATATGATTATCTTTTAAGATTGGTGACCACATCATTGTTTACAGGTTATATACTACTATGAACAATCAAATTGTTAAATAGAAAATTGTTTTTTTAATTTATGGTACTTCCATTAAGTGGAATATTCTGCAGTCATTTAAAATGCAAAATATTTAATAATATGGGAAAATGTTTACAATATGTAGACTATATATAGACTGTGAAACAATGTATAGTTATAATTCCAGTTTTGAAAATATAAATGTATAGTTAAGCATAGAAAAATAAGTAGAAGTGCATAAACCATGTGAAGAGGCTCTCTCTGAGTGGCAGCATTACAGGTGATTGTGTACATGCCCATGAACCCTTGCATATTATCCAGCTTTCCATAAATAACAAGAAGGTTCTTATTATATAAAGAGCATGTTAGATAGAACATCAAATACTTTTATGTTGTAAAATCATTTACTATAATTTTTAAAACTAAAAATAATTAAGATTTTTAGCTCAGTATAATTTTACATTTGCTTTTGGGGGGCAGGGAATTGGGGGAAATGAAAAAAAATGAAAAGCAGTAGCTATGACTAGAAGTGGATGATATGGAACTGAGTTTTTCCTATCACATATACATCTGACCTAAATGTATTTTCAGTCAAAAAGTAAGTTAATTTACGTAAGCACCAATAAAACATCACCATAAGAATTTTGAAGTTGCTCTACTTAATATTTTATTCTTCCTTTCAACACTGTTTAAAGGCTCCAACATATTAGACCAAAAATCTTTGATAACATAAGTGTATAGTTTCTCTGGAGACAACCATATAATCCTTTAAGATGACATGAAAGTGGGTATATGTGAGATTGAGGTATCCACAGCTTTCAAATGCCTCTTTTGGGGAAAACAAAATGATGTAACAGCAAGACAACAATTCAATTGTATCTTTTAAAACACAAAAATAACTTCCTTACCAAACTTTAGTGTCCTGTAAATGAACTTATCATCTGTTAGAGAGCAGATAAAGCACAAACACAGCTACCCCCTTCACCTACATCTGTCCCCTTAAGCCTCTGCTTAGACTTCATGTTAGTTCAGGCAAATCTGCTCACCTAGGAAGACCCTCCACCTTCCAGAATCTACTAAAAGTACTCATTCTTAACCTGAAGAAAGATAGCATTCTTCCTAAGGGAAAACAGAAGAAAACAAACATTTGTTAAGCAAATGTTTGCATTTGTTAAGCATTTCCTATGAGCTCCTTCCTAGGTACTTCAAATCCAATACCTCATGCAGTCATGCATAAAATTCTCTAAAATTCCCTTCTTTGCTTAAAAAAAAAAAAGGAATTATGTTTTTCCTCTTTCATTCTAGGTGATGCCTGGGACAACTAAGAATTTCACTGAAAGACAAGTAATATAAACTGTTTGATAGAGGTGAAAATAAAGAAAAAAGCAAAGTTATTTGCTTTCATTTGGCTTATAGGAAAAAAAAAAAACATGCTCTGTTATATACTAAAATATCAGACCAATGCACAACATATTGCAAAACTTTAATACAATGTGTTCAAAGGCAATATTCAAATATTAAACTTTTTTAAGCACATAAAAGGCATCTTCTGAAAGATGAACTGGGCTTTTTGTTGGCTACCTTAGTGTAACTTTATAAAATTCTTTCCTTCAACAATGTCTGTCATGGATCTTGATACTAGTTAGAAAGTCTGATGTAAGTTGATACCTCAACAGTGAGAGATTGAAGATTCCAATGCTCATCTTCAGAATTCATCATCAGAGGACTCATCATCACTTTCATCCCTTATTTCTCACTCTTTTCCTGAAGTCTCCCCTTCTGGATTATAGCTCTGCATTTTAATATTCAGTCTTTCAGCTAATTTTGGTGCTGAGAGCTCGGCTTGCATCTCCTCATAATTCTGTTCTGCTGTTTCTGAAGTTCCAAAGATTCTTCTTTGGAGAGCAGCTGTGTAGGCATATGGTGAAGTGGTAGTAGCTGAGCTGCTTTGATGTCATCAAGATGTTTCTTATCTCTGTGCAGCCTTTCTTCTGAGGAAATAGGAGAACCTCTTCTCTAACAATGACTAGATGAATCATTTTGTTGCAAAGGTAATACATTTGTTTTCAATTAGTGTGGTGGAGGCACTGGACTTTTGGCTCATGTTTCTAGCACTTCTATGTAATGGGGCTTCTTCTGAATCCCACTGTGGAGGCCTGTTAAGTTAGCAGCACTTGTGTTTTCTTGAGTGGTGTTCACCTTGGTCTATAATTGTGATCTTTTGTAACCTATCAATAAAGGCTGTCAAAGCTGCTAGAAATATCTTCTGCTCGACCTGAAACACATGCTGAGGAAGATGCTCTCTAGCTTTGGATGAAAAAGTTGCACTGGCTCTGCTGCTGGAAGCTGAGCACTTGTTCACTGTGCTCTTTGCCTCTGAAATCTCTTAATCGTCTTTGTGAGCAAGATGTGCAAGTCCCCATTTTTGTGAGGTTGTTTTAGATGACTTGATGTCATCTACAAAGGAAGAGCCAGGAACTAGTGATGAAGTATCAAGGATCTGATCAGAATTCTGGGTCTTATCTGTGTCCACATCAACTCCTGCAATCACTTTTTGCCTTAGTTTATAGTCTAATCTCACAGGATGAAACACTTCACTTTTTCCTCTAAATGCTTCACATTCTGCAATGGCCACATTCAGTTTGGCAACATAGTCTAAGATCGTTTTACCTTTGTTGGGCAATTTGCAAATGAATTTTCTGTTGCGCAAAAGTCTCTCCTGGTGTTTCAACAGCTCCCACAGCTCTGCCAATCCGCTGTCCCAAGTCCTCCAGAGCTTGGGTCTCAAAGCCATGGGGCAGCGAGGACAATCTGCAGGGGCTGAAGCTGGCAAGGCGACGGGCAGTCAGCTTCCTCGGCAGCTCCAGCAGCTAGTGCCGGATCCCCAGCTGGCAGCAACTCTGGGACAGGAGTGGGAGATCCCATCTTCCTGGAAGAACCTTTGGCGTGTTATTTAGGGTGGCATTAAATGTGTAACTTAAAAGAGAGACCTTTCCATTTAGTTATGCCTTCTTTTATGGCCATCAGTAGAAAAAAAAAAAAAAAATATATATATATATATATGTATACACACAGTAAAATAGTATATGTATATAGTACTGTTGCCAGATTTCCTCTAAGTTCTTGGCTTTGTTACATAAAAGAATTTAAGACCATGCCAGTTTAGTTAGGCCAGTACTTTATTAAGGAAATGAGAGAATAGAATAGAAATGGGAGAAAATAACAGATTACAGGTTTCCAGGTATACTTGCAGGCTGGGAAAAAGTTCTGCCCTTGCTTTTTAAACCATTAATTATTCCTCCCACTTACTAATGTTCATGGGAGGGGTCCCAGTTGTTTGCTGTTTTGATTGATTACCCTGCCATCAATTCCCCCGGGGGTCCAATGATAAGGCCCCTTGAGAATATCTGGGGATTTTCTTTGATCCCAGACAATCAAGGAAAATTCTAGTGGGTTCTTCCAGCAACTTTCTGGGGGGAGGTTTTTCTCTCAGAGGACTTCCAGGTGGAATTCCATGGCCACGTGTTTCACGGCTGTGTTCTGCCAGGTCCCTGATTTGTCTTTTCATTCTCTAAACTAGCCTGCCTCAACTACCCCCTCAGGGGGTGTACACACTTACTCTTAAGGGGGTGCTGAGGGGCGATAGTCATTCTCCTGTAATTGCTTCCTGCTGGTTAGGGGCAGTAGGCCCTACCTGGCAAGGTGTAAAACCCTCTTGCTACTCTATTGAGATTGTGGGAAGATGAATCTGGCACTGTGGGTGAAGCTGGATAAAATCCCCGTATGGTTAACAAGACATTGATTCTGGAAGAAATAAACTTAACTAGAATTTTGAAAATATAGGGTCCCACTAAAAGGATACTGGACCACAAGAGTAGGAAATGCCAAGTGCCTCTAAAGGCTATAGCTTCCCAAAGTTGGTGGGCTTTATCTTGCAGGTTTTGAATGCTGTTTAGGACTATTTCAGAGTGTTTTACACAGCGGAAGCATTACTTCTTAAGGACCAGACATGTCCCTCCCGGTGCTGCTGTTAGCATGTTAAGTACCCTGCGATTTTGTAGCACCACAGCAGCAACAAAGTCTGTTTGCTGTCTTAGAGCTTCCAAGGCACAGCTTGTTTCTTCTTTGCTGTTAGTTAGCTCCAAGGAGTGATTGTAATAGATAACAGAGTTTGGTATAAATTGCCAATCCCAGTTTTCCATGGTGGTGGTTATGCCTAAGACAGCTAAGAGGGGGATGAGAAGAAGCATTGCTTTTTTAGTTATTGTATAGGGAGAAACTATTGTATAGGAAATGAAAGCAGACAAGATTCCTTAAGGGGTGTCTGGCTTGCCCTCCCCCTAGCAATAGGCATTTGAGCTAGAGTTAGAGGGAACAGCTGGCTTTGACACAGACACTACTTAGCTTTGTCTCATGAAGAGGTATTTCAGGCCGTTCAATGACTGGCACTCATGCATTCTGTCAGGTGTTTCTGGTGAGCTGGCACTTCCTTGGGCAGCTGGCTTCACTTGGGATAAGTGCACCCAGCTGGGAATTCCTTTAACTTTAATAGCTGTGGGCGTGATCAGAACCACAGAGTAAGGTCCCTTCCATTTTGGCTCTAATTGAGAGTGAGGCCTGTTCTCCTGCCAGGTTTTGATCAGAACCTGGTTTCTAGGTTCCAGGTGAGGAAAGGTTACCCATAGACCATCTTGAAGGGGCTAAGCTGAAGTGGGTCCTAGCTATCTCATTTGCTCTTTCTCTTCTGGTGGGAAAATGCTTAGCCCTGGCAGGATGGCATGTGGGTCTTGCCAGTCCTCCCCAGGATATGAGTGGGACAGGTTCTGGAATAAGGGCTAGGAGGGAGATCTGGGTTAAGCATATATGTCACCTCGTGTGGGGTGAAGACTGTGAGAGGTTGCCCCCGCTGCTCTCAGGCAAAGCGTCCATTCCTGCACTGTTAACACAGAGGTTGGGAGAAATAAGCTACTGGTTGAGAAATTTCATCCAGTTTCTGGACTAGATTGGCAGGGGATTAGTATGTTAGTTTCTAAGAATTTTTTAACCATGGGCCAGAGGCCTTTATCAGCTTCCTCTTTGAGGGGGTGCTGCTTTCTATGAGGGTAGGGCTGGTTGGTATTATAAGCAATGGAAACTGGGGGGACCTGGAGGGCCCTTCCAGGTATCCCAGTTTCCCAGACAATAGGATTTACCTTACATTGATTTCCTGGGGAATAGCTGCTGACAAGACACCTAATTCCTTATCTAGAACCATGGCTAAACAGAGTTCCCACATTATTCCTTTGAGTGCTGGGCTATGGGTACCTTAGAGGTTTCATTTATCCCTACCAGTTGGATGCATGTGCCCAGAGTACAAAGTAAATCCCATCCCAGTAGGGGAGTGGGGCATTCAGGGACAATTAAAAACTGACGGCTTATGATCAGGTCTCTTATTTGACAGAGGAGAGGCTCAGTAAGGATCTAATTTTAGATTTACCATCAACATCCACTACTGGACAGGTTCGATGGGGAGGGAAGTTTGGAGTGACAAGTCAGAACTGAATAGGTGGCTCCCATATCAATTAAATAAATCAATCTCTTTACCTGCCATGTCAAAGGTCACCCGGGCTCCTCCAGTTCGATGTTCCATGGAGTCATCCAAGGAGGCACTTTTGGTCCCAGGCCCCCTCAGTCCTCTCCGTGGCCATTGCCATTAGGGCCCTGGGCCATGCTCTGCCTCCTTCAGGATTTGGCACACTCTCAAGACCAATGGCCTGTTTTCCTGCTTTGGAGGCAGGGACTGGGTGCTCCTTTTGGGGTTGTGGTGGTTTAGGGCAGTCTTTCTTCCAGTGGCCAAGCTCTCCACAGTTGAAGCAGGATCTTGATGCTTTGGAAACCAAGCTGGGGTGACCCTGAGGTGGCAGACCACTGCCCATGGCTACTGCCACAAGGTGAACCTTTTTCCTGTCTCTCTTTATCTTTCACTCCTCGATGGCCTCATCGTGGTTGTTGAAGATGGAAGAAGTTGCTTCTAAAGGAGAAAATCATTCTGTCTTTTACATTGAGCTAAATCTGCCAGGGAGAAAGGAACATAGATTAATTGCTTCCGTGTCTTTGTTACTTCCTTTATTGGGCAGAGGCCTTTCTTGGGTCCCCTGGTAGGGTGGAAAGATGCTCCACTCCTGGTAACTCCTGCTAAACTAGCTATGGGCATATGAGGTGGGGGTGTGGAGGCTGGGGGTGAGTCCAAGGGACCCTCGGGCATGGGAACCAGGTTACAGTGTGGGAGAGAACTGAGGAGGGGGTCATCTAAGATATCACCCTCCTTCTCAGGTTCCCTCTTCCCTGGGAGTGGTTTCACTTTCTGAGCATAATACAACCTGCAAGATCCACTTAAACTCGTGTCCTGATATAGAGCCATAAAGAGTTGGACATATGGAATCTCTGACAGCTTCCCTTCCCATTTACACCGGAGGTCTAGCTGCAAAATAGGATCATAATTTAGAGTGCCATTAATAGGCCATTTTGGCCATTTTCAAGGTCTAAGAGAAAAGAAGTGCTTTTATTAGCCAAGCAACTAACACAATTTTAACCAAGCAACTAACACAATTTTATTAGTCAGCTGACCTGGAGTCCCAGAGTCTAGTCTGACTAAAACTTTCATCCTTCCAAACCGAAGCCCCCAGAATAGATGCCAACCACTCAGGGATCACATAAGTTTTGGAAGAGGATGACGTTTGGAGCCACTACTCTGGTGTCAGTGTTCTGAGAATGCAGAACCCTGCCAGCAGGTATCCTCCTGGCTGAACTAGATCTTGGGAGATGCCTGAAACTGGAATTCAGACCAAAGCCCCCAAGCCAGATTTGTGGGAGATGTTGGGAGCAATTACCCCCTAACTTAAGCCCCCAGAACACAAGATTGTTCCTAGCAAAAGGGGCTTGAAACCTCCTCTTTTTTCCACATATTCTTACAGAGATCTTAAGAAGCAGTCTCACCTTAGGGCTCTACCTAGGAGTTTCACCTTTCACCGCTAACCAGACATCAAAGGCCCATTAAGAGATTAGAGATTAATTGTTCCAGCTAACAGGCTTCTGGGAAGAAACAGAACCTCTCTGAGCCATGGGTGAGACCAAAACTTCACAGGCAAATGCATTTCCATTTCTAAGACATTCCAAAGCATTTTACAAACTTGAAATAAGAAATTCGGTAGTAGGAAGCAGGGAGATTAAATGTGGAGTTTAAGTGATTTATGAACGCAACCCCCTGGTCTGTGACCCCCCTGGGAAAGGGTACATGGGCCACCCCATGGCACCTACTTTGGCCCTGCCCACTGCTGCTTTCCCACCCCATCCCAGACCAGGGAGCTGGGTGTGGTCATTAGGAAGGCGGGCCTCAAGATGCAAGCCCCCAGCCCTCTGCCGTTACCACTGCCAACGAGGGATGACAGCAGCAGGAGGTGGTGGCAACCAGCACCAGGAGCAAGGCCTGTGGCTGCTAAAAAGGCCCGGGCTGTAGGGTGGAGATGCCCCATCCTGGCTGGAAAAGGTGGCTCCGCTGCGCCTGGAGGTTGGCCCAGACCTCCTCTCTTGGCAGGGCACTGTTTTGCGCCCCCTCCCTGCACCCCTGCCCTCCTGGCCGGGGTCAGGTCCAACAAGCCTGGGCACATGATGCAGAGGGGTCTATGCTCCGGCCCCCACCCTCAGCCTGGGATTATGTCCTGGGGGGCCCATAGGGGAAATCGTTTAAAATGGATACCCAAAAGAGGTCATTAAACAGGCTGCAGTTCATAGTTGGACTCACTCACCAGTCTTTTGATCTGTTTATGTGGTGTATTACATTGATTGATTTTCTTATGTTGAACCATCCTTGCACACCTGGAATGAAACCCACTTGGTCATGGTGTATAATTCGTTTGATGTGTTGTTGAATACGATTAGCAAGTATTTTGTTGAGGATTTTAGCATCTGGGTTCATCAGAGAAATTGGTCTGTAATTTTCCTTTCTTGCGGCGTCTTTGTTACGCTTTGATATTAGGGTAATGTTGGCATCATAGAATAAATTAGGCATTGTTCCTTCTACTTCTATTTTTTGGAAGAGATTAAGCATGATTGGTGTTAGCTCTTTCCAGAATGTTTGGTAAAATTCACCTGTGAAACGGTCTGGTCCTGGGCTTTTCTTAGTTGGGAGGTTTTTGATGACTCATTCCATCTCTTTACTTGTGATTGGTCTGTTGAATTCATCAATTTCTTCTTTCATCAATGTAGGCTTCTTGTGTGTTTCTAGGAATTTGTCCATTTCCTCTAAATTATCCTTCTCGTAGGCATATAATTTTTCAAAGCATCCTGTCATAATACTCTTTATTTCGGTGGGGTTGGTGGTGATATCCCCTTCCTCATTTCTTATTTTGTGTATTTGCATCGTCTCTCTTTTTTTTGTTAGTCTAGCTAAGGGTTTGTCAATTTTATTGATCTTCATGAAGAACCAGATTTTGGTTTTGTTTATTTTTTCTAGTGCTTTCTTATTTTCCATTTCATTCAGTTCTGCTCTAATCTTTGTTATTTCCTTCTTTCTACTTCCTTTCAGATTGGTTTGTATTGTTTTTCTAATTCTTCCAGGTGTTCAGTTAGGTCTTCAATTTTAGCTCTTTCTTCCTTTTTGATATATGCATTTATGGCTATGAATTTCCCTCAATACAGGTTTTGCTGCATCCCATAGGTTTTGATATGTTGTATTGTCATATTCATTCATTTCAAGGTAGTTATTGATTTCTTTTGTAATTTCTAAGTGTGACTCTTGACCCACTGTT
The DNA here is from genome assembly GCA_029593785.1 of Cabassous unicinctus. Classification (NCBI taxonomy): domain Eukaryota; kingdom Metazoa; phylum Chordata; class Mammalia; order Cingulata; family Chlamyphoridae; genus Cabassous; species Cabassous unicinctus. Next base: position 18,564 of record JAQZBX010031926.1, read on the forward strand.
TGTATAATTGTGTGTTGTTTAACTTCCATATCTTTGTGCCTAATCTGGTTCTCTGGCCCTTACTGATTTCCAGCTTCATTCCATTGTGGTCAGAGAAATTACTTTGTATAATTTCAATCTTTCTGAATTCATTGAGAATTTTTCTGTGGCCTAACATGTGGTCTATCTTGGAGAATGATACATGTGCACTCAAGAAGAATGTATATTCTGCTGTATTTGGGTGTAGTGTTCTGAATATGTCTATTAGGTCCAGATCCTCTAAGGTATTATTCAGAGTCTTTGTTTCTTTTTTGATTCTCTGTCAAGATGTTCTGTCTAATGGTGATAATGGTGTATTAAAGTCCCCCCTATAATTGTAGAGGCATCTATTTCTCCACTTGGTTTCTCCAGTGCTTGCCTTGTGTATTTTGAGGTGCCCTGATTAGGTGCATAAATGTTTATGATTGTTCTTTCTTCTTGAAAGATTACCCCTTTTACTAATATATAGTGTCCGTCTTTGTCTCTTACAGTAGTTTTGCATTTAAAGTCTATTTTGTCCGATATTAGTATAGCTACTCCCACCCTTTTTTGGTTATTGTTTGCTTGTAAAATTGTTATCCAGCCATTCACTTTCAATCTCCTTGAATCCCTGGGTCTAAGGTGGATTTCTTGTAGGCAGCATATAGATGGGTCATATTTCTTTATCCATTCTGCCAATCTGTGTCTCTTGACTGGTAAGTAATCCATTAACATTCAGTGTTATTATTCTCAAAGAATTACTTACATTAGCCTTATTTTCTTTGGGTTTATGTATGTCATATGTTGTTTTTATTTTCTTTTTGTCTTTTTAGTTGTTCTTACATTCTCCTCCAACTCTCTCTCTCCTGTTTTTTCCTTCCAACCTGCAGTACTATCTTTAGTATTTCTTGAAGGGCAGGTTTCTTATTAGCATACTCTCTTAATTTCTGTTTATCTGTAAATATTTTGAACTCTCCATTAATTTGAATGCCAGCTTTGCTGGATAGAGAATTCGTGGCTGGAAGTTGTTTTCTTTTAGTACCTTGACTATGTCATACCACTGTTCTTGCCTCCATGGTTTCAGATGAGAAATCAGCATTTAAACTTATTGAGCTTCCCTTGTATGTGATGGTTCTCTTTTCTTTTGCTGCCTTCAGTATTTTCTCTTTGTCTTGAGCATTGGACAGTTTGAAAAGTATATGTCTTGGAGTAGGCCTGTTGGGATTTATACTGTTTGTGGTGCACTGTGTTTCCTGGACATGTACATCCATCTCCTTCAATAGGGTTGGGAAGTTTTCAGCCATTATTTCCTTCAACACTCTTTCTGTCCCCTTTCCCTTCTCTTCTCTCTCTGGCATGCCTATAATGTGTATGTTTGTGCGATTTGTATTGTTGTCAAATCCTAAGTCCCTGTTGGACATTTTCTATCTTTTTCTCTATCTGTTCTACTATCTGTTTGATTTCAGATGTACTGTCTTCCACATCGCGAATTCTTTCTTTTGCCTGTTCAAATCTGCTGTTATGTGCTTCCAGTGTTTTTGATTTCTTGGATTGTGCCATTCATCACCACCATATTCATTATCTTTTTATGTATGTTTACAATTTCTTCAGTATGTTCTCTGTCTTTTTTTTTGTAAATCTAATTTTTTAAATTTATTTTACCGGGAGGTCCCGGGGATCAAACCCAGGTCCCTCCATATGGGAGGCGGACACCCAACCATTTGAGCCACATCCATCTCCCATGAGTGTCTTCTTTTTTCAAAAAAAGATTTATTTATTTATTTACTTTCTTTTATCCATTTTAAGCCCCCTTCTCTCCCCACCCCATTTTTGCTGTTTTTGTGTCCATTCGTTGGGTAATTTTCTGTGTCTGTTTCCTGCTCTTCTCCTCTCATCCTTCTCTTCCTGTGTTCACTGGGATTCAATCCTGGGAACCTCCAATGTGGGAGAGAGGCATCCTACCGCCTGCGCCACCTCAGTTCCTGGTTTCTCAGCGTGTCTCATCTTGGGTCTCCCTTGTGTCACTCTCCTGTTACATCATCATCTTGCTGCATGGTTAGGCAGGGCCTGGGCAGCTCACCCACTCATGGGACCAGGGCAGCTCACCCACACACCTTCTATATTTTTCTTTTATTTTACCAGGAGTTTCCAGGGATCGAACCCAGGTCCCTCCATATGAGAAACAGACACCCAACCATTTGAGCCACATCCACCACCACCACCACCACCACCACCACCACCACCACCTCCATTGCCTCTTAATATCCTTAATCTCTTCCTTCACTTCATTAAGTTGGTCCATGATATTTGTTTGGACAGCTTTGATTAGTTGTTCGGTGTCCTGCATCTCTTCCTGGTTTTTAGTTTTTTCATTGGCCTGGGCCATGTCTTCCTGTTTCTTAGTAAGATTTGTAATTTTTTGTTGCCCTCTGGTCATCTTTTTATCTTGATGGGTTTACTCAGTTGATTAGCTTCTCTCTCTCTACTCTAGAATTTTATTTAGCTGCCGGTTTTGTGTGTGTGTTAAGTTTTCTCTTTGATACTTTGTTCTTCTTGTTCTATTTCCTTGCTATTTTCTATGTTCTGGTTTTATCTTGAGCAATCTATCTCCCTGTCCAGCTCCCTCCAGATTGATGCCCCAAAGGCTTCTGCTCTGTGGGCTCCCAGAACAGCTCACTCGGGCAGGATCTTGTCCCCACTCAGCCATCTTTTGCGAGAGAGATGGTGAGTGCCCACTTAAACTGACACCATCTTCAAGCCAGTAGTTAATTAAGGAAATGTGAGGAGAGACTAGAAATGGGAGAAAATAACAGATTAACAGTTCTCAGGTATACTTGTGGGTTGGTCCAGGCAGAGAAGGGAAAAAGGGATGATTTAACCTCTGTGCTTGCTTTTTAAACCATTATGTATTATTCTTCCCACTTGCTAATGTTCGTGGGAGGGGTCCCAGTTGTTTGCTGCTTTGATTACCCTGCCATAATTCCCCCCAGGGGTGGGGGGAGGGCCCAATGATAAGGCCCCTTGAGAATATCTTGGGATTTCCTTTGCTCCCAGATGACCAAGGAAAATTCTAGCCAGTTCTTCTAGCAGTTTTCTAGGGGGTGGTCTTTCTCTCAGAAGATTTCCAGGTGGAATTCCATAGCCACATGTTTCACGGCCATGTTTTTCTGCCATGTCCCAGATTCGTCTTTTCATTCCCTAAACTAGCCTCCCTCAGTATCATCCAAAAATAGTGATGGTTAATATATTTATGATCATATTTCAGACATCTCTATGTGCAGAAAGTCATATATTGTATATGTATATGTATTCAATTTTATGTTAAAGGGAATCATACTGTTTTATAAACTGCCTTTTTACTCCAAAATTTCTACAACAATACATAGCATTTCTACATCAGGGATTGGCAACTTTTTCTTAAAGGCCAGATAGTCAAATTTTTAGACTTTGTGGGCCAAGGGGCAAAATTATGTAAGTACTAGATAACCATTAAAAAAAAAAAAATTCTTAGCCTGCAGTCCATAAAAACAAACAGGAAACTAGAGTGTAATTTGCCAATCCCTAATCCATATCATCATTTTAAAAGCTATTTACTTAACTAGTCCTCTAATAATTCACATTTATGTTGCTTCTATATTAATTTGCTATTACAAATCGCAAGTCCTTGTGTGCAATTCCTTTCACTCTTATCTGTTTATACCCTAAGGATAAATTCCTAGAAATAAAATTGTTGGTCAAAGTATATGATATATTGTTCTTTGATACATATTGTCAAAATATGCATTTATAGTCTCATCAAGTATGATCAAGAAAGCCTGTTTCACATTTTTATTAATACCGGATACTATCATATTTCTTTTTTAATTTGTCAGGTTAATTAATGAAAAAAATGATATCTCATGATGTTCTTACACTCAATTCTCTTTTTAGTTACTGTGACTATCTTTTAATATACTTGTTGTACTTAAATGAATACCCTGTTTGTGTCTTTTGTCCATTTTTCCACATTGATTTTTTAAGTGATCTTTACATAAGAGGGTTATTAACACTTTCTCATTTGTGAAGGATTTCTTCCCAGTTTTTCATTTGTCTTAAACTTGTTTCTGGTAATCATTTTTCTTTTTCAGTTTAGAATTTTTATATTTTTATCTGGTTTAAAAATAATAGAATCTTTTCCTTTATTATAGGCATTTAATACTCATGTCAAACGTCTCCCCTCTCATGACTACAAAAATATTCACCCATGTTTTAATTCAGTGCTTTTAAGGTCTCTTACTCTTTTTTTTTTTTTTTTTTTTTTTTTTTTTTTTTTTTTTTTTTTTTTTTTTTTTTTTACATTTAAATTTAGAATTTATTCTAAGGTAAAGAATGAGACAAAGATCCAACTTTGTTTTTTAAAGAGGCTAGTCAGCTTTCCTAACACCATTTAGACATTTTTAACTTGTGGTTTTGAGCACCAATATAAATTTCTAAGCATGTATTTGGGTCTAAAAAGTTCTCATAAAAAAAACAAACTACCAGCGATAAATGAATTATCTTTTTTTCTTTATTAGAGAAGTTGTGGGTTTACAGAACAATCATGCATAAAATACAGGAACTTGCATTGGTGTGGGACATTTGTTGCAATTGATAATAGCATATTTTTATAATTGTTCTATTATATGGAGTCCATGGTTTAACTTAGGGTTCAGTTTGTTTGTGTAGTGCTGAAGGAATTAAGTATTTTGATTCTAGCAAATTAGTCACTCCCAAGCTTAAATTAAGAATTCCTTGAAAAACAAATACGGTTTATCTTTAACTGTAAGCTATTTTACCTGATAGCAATTTGTATATAAAAAATAAAATTTTTATTATTCAGGTTGATAGGATTGTTTGCATTTCTCCTCAGAAGATGGAGAAATATTGCTATACTAATAATATGCATTTTTAATTCTATCTGTATATATGTATAACCATGATTATGAAAAATAAAAAAGTTTTCAGAGTGAGTTTCCAAATCTATGGAGTTAAAAAAAATTGCAAGATGACATTTAACCAAGTTTGAAGAATTAAAAGAAATAAGGCATTGACTTTGGACACAGACTTAGGATTTAATTTTAGCTCCACCATTCATAGCTGTGTGGCTCTGGGCACAGTCCTTTCCCTGTCTGGGCCTCAGCTCCTTCATCTATAAATTGGGCATAATTATAATACCTGTCTCTCACTGTCACTGGGGGCACTAAATGAAATAAATGAAGCTGTAGTCTACTGTGTTGGAGTCAGCCTTTGACATCCAGGTGTCCCCAGATCTGTGGTCCTAATTTCAGCCCCCACTCCACCCCACTCTCCACCCCTCTGCCATCACATTGACATAAGTTTCAGCTTCTGCTTTTTATTTAACAAGTCAACCCCTGATTACACAGCACACTTAGTTGAGCCCTTTGCTCTGCTTGGTTCCTGTCTATTCCTACCTCTTACTTCTAATCACTTCCTGGGTTCTGCTTCCCATCACTGCATTTCCATTCTTTCCCCAGCCAGAAAAGTCCTGGCTCACACATGGGTAAGACATTGTAGCTCCAGCCAGAGGCTACCATATCCTTTGACCCCTCTACATTGGGCTGCTGGCTGGAGTCCCTCTTGGTCATGCCACTTTTTCCCTCCCATTGGCCTGTGGTGTGGACATCCCAGGAGGCCACATGGATAACTATGATACTTCATTCTTCTTGGGGCATTTGCATTCCCAAAGAGGATGGTTGAGAATACAAAACTCCTTACTATGGGAATTTCTGGCATTGTGACAAAGGAGGGCATGGCAGTTTTTCTGAATGTGGCTTTTGCCCTTGCATTCTGTCTTACATAAGATTTATGTGCTTGACACATCACCCTTATTTGACTGTAAAGTTATAAGAGATTATTTCTTACTCATCTCTATATCCAGGATAGCGTAGGTATGTCATAGGATGACTAAAGTGTTGCTTTGCCCCCCATCTATGGGCAATTGCCTGTGGTCCTGAAACTCCAAGGAAATGTTTGCTTGCTCTGGTGTATCTTGTCCAATGTCTCCTAGGAATTCTGAATTCCTAAAAACAAATGGTAGCTGTGGGAGAAAAGGGAGTGCATTAAGCAGAGTCCTTCTTCTCCCTCTGACCTACCCTTTTGTCTTCCTTCTTCTCTTCCTTCTTTGCAAGGGACAGAAACTCAGCTACAAACGACATAAGCCAGAAAAAGACCTGTGAAAAATCAGGAATAATCTAGGCATGGTTGGATCCATATAGATGGCATCAATCTTATTTGCCCTTTTGGCTCTGTTTTCCTCTGTGTGGATCCAGTCTCTTCATGGTCCTACCTTAAGGCAGCAAAGATGCTTGTTGGCAGCTCCAGATCTGTATCCTTTGCCTCAGCAACCCCAGAGAAAACAGCACTTCTCATTCCCAAAAACTTCAGTAAATTTCTCAGAATTGCATCAAAATGGACTGACTTGGATCACATGCCTATCCCCACTATGGCCTTGGAGAGAGAACATCTGATTGGATTGATCTAGGTGGGATGCCCATCCTTGAAGCGATAGACGATGGGGGTGTCAGCTTTACCCAGATCACAGTAACCAATAGTGAAGAAATGGTAGTTTCCCCAAGAAAAATCAAATTACTGTTACCCAAGAAAGGACAGATTGGATATTGAGTAAGCATTAATGCCAGGTAGCCATTACAAAACAGAGAGAGAGAGAGAGAGAGAGAGAGAGAGAGAGGAAGTGCCAGTGACGAAGAGAAGGAGACTGAAGGAGGTGGGAGAGAGAGACACACACTGTTTTATCTGTTAGGGAAGCCAACCATTGTCACAGAAGGAAAAAAAGGACTTTTGCAATTATCAAGAAAAAAGCTACTTTTTTAATAGTTAAGAAGACATTATAATTGAGTTAAGGAAGAAAGAAACATTTTTCCCTCACATCTCTTGACAATACCCTTTTCTCAGACTACCTAGTGCAGGGCTCTGCAAACAGAAAAGATAGTTAGGAATTTTCTGGATACTTCAGTAAGGAGTGATGTTCTGGACCCTTCACCAAGCCAGCAATTATATCTGACCATACATCAATGTCATCATCCCCCAAACACAGACCCCGAATGCTTGGGTTTATGCAGAGGACAAAACTGTGCAAGGGCATCATCCAAATAGGACTATTACCAAATTCAACACTGTTCCACAAAGGTTTGATCATCACCATTTGGATGTCAGACACAAGCCTTCCCCAAATAGCCAAAATCCCCTTATGTTCTCAAGTGATTTTTGCCTCACACAGGATATTTGGTAATATCTGAAGACAATTTTGTTGTCACAACATGGAGACTGGCTACAGGCATCTAGAGAGTAGAGGCCAGGGATGCTGCTAAATATCCCACAGTGCACAGGACAGCACCCACAACAGAATTATTCAGCCCCAAATGTCAATGTGTCAAGGGTGAGAAACTCTTGGTGGAACCAACCTAGCCTGGAAAGTCCTCGTACATCTCCAAGGGCTTACTACACACACACACTCACACACACACACA
>JAQZBX010031927.1:8254-26198 GCA_029593785.1 Cabassous unicinctus
CCCCCCCCCCCCCCAAATAACTATGGACTACACCACATATGAAACAGATACAGAAATTTTAGTTTAAAAAAATCTAGTGTACAACTCAATAGTATATTAAAAGAATAAGCACCCAAAACCAGAAAAGAGATATACTCAGGAATTAAAGTCACTGCAAAATTAGGAAATGCTGTAAAATAATCATACGAATATTTCTGATTTCTAAAAAAATCTTATAAAGACAAGTCTTATATATTACAACACATCATAAAGTCCACTTAAAGCATTGTAATGGAGCAAGAAAAATATGCACCTAAATGGAAAATAGCAAAGTCTACACACAAACAAAAATATATGAAGGCATTCATTGTATGATAAAAGTGCCACCTCAAATCAATGTAGAAAAGTCCAATTATCTTGTAAAGAGGTGCTAGGAGGATTGGCTAGCTACTGGGAAAATAAATGATGGTACACTGGGAAAATTCCAAATTGGCCCAAGTCATACATGTAAAAAATGACACATTAAATGGCTAGAATAATATCATGGGAGAATTCTTGAAGACAGAGGAGGCTTTCAAATTATGACACAAAATCCAAAGTTCTAAAATGACAGTTTGACAAATTTGAGTTTATAAATATTAAAATGTTTGCAAGGCTAAAAACATCATAAGCACAGTAAAAAGAAAAATAATAAGCTAGAAAAAATACCAACTATATTGAAGATAAAGGATGAATTTCTCCGTGTGTGTGTGTGTGTATAATCTTACAAATTGTTAAGAGAAAAATCAACCACCTAATAGAAAAAGGTAAAGAACACCAATAAAAGTTGAAAATGAAATACAAATTAAATATATGAACACATGCTCAATCTCACACATAATAGGAATGTAAATTAAAGCCTAAGAGACACCATTTTTTCCCTCTCAGTTTGGCAAATATCTGATAGTTTGCGAACACATTGTGTGGATAAAGGAGGAGAAACTGGCACTCTTAGATATAGCAGGTGGGATGTAATTTGGTATAATTTCTATGGAGTGCAATTTGACAACAGCTACCAAAATTACAAATGCACATACCTTTTCACCAAGCAATTCCAGTTCAATTACCCCTCAGATGTATTTCACAAATGTGAAAAGATACATATAAAATTTATTTATTGCAGCAGTGTTTATAAAAGCAAAATATTTGAAACAACTAACATCTCCAATTTTAAGGGACTATTTAGTATAATCTTGTCCCATACAAAAATGGAATACTATGTACTAATTAAAAAGCAAGAAAGCTTCTAGGTACTAATATTTAAAAATCCCCAATATACTTTAAAAGTAAAAAGTATGATGCAGAGAGTATAAACAGCATGCCATACTTTGCATTTAAAAATAATATAAAATCAAGATAATGATGCACTTGTATGCATACATGTAAGATAGCTGTGGGAAAACACATAAGAGACTAATAATATTGGATGCCTGTGAATTTTTTAATACTGTTTGTATGTTTAGTTATGTGAATGCATTATATATTCAAAAACTTAAATAAAAATTTAAAAAGAACAGAAAGAAAGCATTTAGTTGTAATTTAAATTTACTTGACTAAGAAAGTATGGTAGTGAAGAGAATTCATGTTCTCCTGATGTTATAGGCAAAGCTTCCTGTTCTCTTAGCTTAGTTTATGAGGAAAAGAGAAACCACAATACTGGAGGCATGACTTTAGAAAACATAAATAAGGCTTTTTGAAATTATATTGGCCAAGCCATTGGTTGAAAATTATTAAACACCCCTCTCCAAATTGTGTCTATATAGTTGCTTAAACTGGTAAATTTTAGACTAAATGCAACGCCTACATTACTGAAACTGCTATCAAGGTTCAGAAAGATCTGTTACTGAAAGGGTTTTTTTTTTTTGTTTTTTGTTTTTTTGAGGTACCAGGGCTGGGGATTGAAACCAAAACCTTGTATGTGAGAAGCTGGCACTCAACCACTGAGCCACATCAGCTGCCCTGTTACTGAAGTTTTAATCGTTGCTCTATGATCAGGTTATTTTGGAAAAATTATGTAACATTTTCATCTAAAAGTTATATTTAGGGATCAAGCCTTTCCTCTCTCCAGTTTTCTTCGAGAGCTGAGAAGTTTGTAACTTAGATTTGTATCAACCTCTTAACTAAGGCCTTAGTATATTTATTTACGAGGGTCAGAAAAGAAGTAATTAGTCTGTACTAATGCTGAACTTTCTTAAATTAAAAAGAAAGAAAAAAGACCACCCTCCCTGAAGCACCTAAATCCTTTAATTGCATCAAAACATCTTGAATATAAAGTCAGAAGATTAATAAAGGGTGAAAGGATCAGGGTAGTGGAGGATAAGGCACAATTAAATTTAAATCCTACTATATTTAGTAAAACTTGTCTCACTTAAAATTCAAAACTAAACAGACAATTGGAATCTAACTGAGATACTTAACCAGTAGAAAAGCGAGAAAAGACCTGACTTTTCACTAGAAAGGCACCAGAAATATATAGTATAATGCAGGTACCTTCTAAAACCCTAAATGCATACATTCATATATTAAATAACAGAATTCTGTGTGTAGCTTGGTATTTGGTAACTGGTATCTTTTTACAACAGCATATCCTCACTAGAGAAACAAAATGTTATTTTTGTTATGTAATTTTACTAAGAATGGAGTGTAAAGTTGGCTCAAACCTGCAAATTGAATGTAAAGATACACTAGGGAGTAGTATATAGATTAGCTTAGTGGTGCCTAATTTAATATATTTCATCCCCCCAATTTCAGCATGCAAGTCTATGAACAGAGTTAAATTTCCTTTCTTTAGATCTTAATTCTAGTAAAAATATCTTTCTGACAAACAATTAAAAAAATTAAAACATGTTCAAAAGTAAGCATTTATCTTCTTGTGTTCCTGAACCCCTCTTTTGAAAAATGTGTTCAAATATATGAAGATCTTGGCCTAGTTGCTAATCTTAATATTTTGAAGCCCTTAGGCCATAAATACACATTTGGATCTATAATTTTAAAACGAAAACAATAAAAAAATCAAAAGCTTACAATAAAAACTTTTATCTGAAAAAAAAAAAAAAGCTAAAATTCTCTGTGGTACCCCTTTCAATTCTAGTTCTTATATTCTTCCTGATATAGGGTTATTGTATGACAAAGTGATTAGAAATATAAAAAATATAAACAATGACAGAAGTATAATAAGAATCATGAATGGTGTCTTTGTAAGACATCTGTGTTTTTCTGTCCATTAAAACCTATGATTCTAAAAGAAGTTTCTGTGGATATGTTTGTTGTTAAACCAATTCATTTTCTATTAGTATTAATTTTTAACTGCCACTCCACACTCAGAAAGAGGATGTTGAAGCTTAATCAAAATATATTTCCTTACCAGTTTTCAAAATCTAGTAATGAGGTGAAGGTAAAACTAATAAATCTCAATGAGGAATAAACCTCACTGTTTTCTATACATAAATATACATGCCAAACAATACTTATCTCTTTCTGATTCTCAATGGAGATGGTACATTTATATTTCCATTGAGATCATAATCAGAAATGCTGAAAGGATTCTCAAGTGAGACAATGAACACATGTTCTAATTTTAAAAACCATTATCCTTTCTAAGTACTAAATTGTGGGAGCAATATATAAGGAAACGGGCCCTTAAATAGCTAGTGATTTTGGAAATCAATTTATCCTTGATTTAAATGACATGTAATATCCAACAGTCAGTAGGCACCCAATTTTTCAAACTTACTGTCATTGACTTAAAATTTAAAATCTTAAAACAATTATTTAGGTTTCACATTTCTGCTATATAGTTTCGCTTCCTAGCCTACATGATCCCTTCAAGTACTCCAGTAGGCGCATGATATTTTCTACTTGGTTTGGTTAAACCCTGCAATATGAGAGTTCTTTGTACAGCTTCTTCAGCAGTTTGGATAATTAGTGTTCCATAAAATGAAATAAAGAGAGAAAGATATTCCCCTCCCTCAAATGCTATTTAAAGAAGTCTATATAAAACTGCGGCAAGCAGTATACACACAACACATTTTATTTCAAAGGGCTGAAATGATGCCACGTACATTAGAAAACCCCCAATTTCCCAGGGACTAATTATTCCGTTTGGTCCACCAACCTACTTATTATGGCTGTATTTTGACTATTTCATTAATTAAAATAGCAGAAATTGAACTAAAATTGAAATTAAATCCTAGTTTCAATTTTTCTTTGACATTAGTAATAGAGCAGGAGTTTTACTGGCGAAAGAGTTTAAAGGAAATCAGATGACCCTTAGTGAAATTTCTCCATGTTTTCTCCCAAGTTCACAAAAATATCTTCCTTCAAGATTACCAATAGAATTCCAGCTGTCAAATTCACTGGCTTCTAGTTAGTTCTCATGCTCTTGACTTCCTACAGCATATGGCTGTTAACAGCAACTCAGTCTTCTGTAAACTCTTCCCAAACCTTCTGGGTTATATGCATTTAACACAATGGGTCTCAACCTTCTCAAATATAACACCACCATTTTATAACAATTATTTTGTAATATTGCATTTACTATCCTGAATTGGAATAATATAACAGACCTAAAAACATTTGTCTCCCCCAAGTTAATATAATTCTTAATGAAAAGATAAAGGAGAACTAAAATAGTATCAAAATAATTCCTTATGACATGATTGGGATAGTGACAAAGTCTTACACAAACAAAATAAAACAAAGGCAAAAAACTGCTTCCTATCTTGACACTCCACTCACGTGAAGGTATACGTTCAGCTAAAATGTATTAGAATATTACATCCCTCTACAGACATTGGGCAGAGTGGGTGTATTGGAAATGAAAGAGTAAAGCAGAAGACAATTGATAAAGTATGTGGTAGATTTCTAGGGTCAGGAACAGAAAATGATTTAAAATCAACTGGCAACTCCCAAATAAAGAAATGTATTGTGTACTGTTCATGACCTATATTTCTTATTATTGTGCTACAAATTTATTGAAAATACATAGAAAAGGAATAATATTAAGTATTCTTAAGAGACTAATTTTTATTATTGAGCTATCTCAGTTTTGTCCATATCTGCCTATTTGATAATATTTATCTAGGTCTATTAAAAGAATCCCCAATATTCTCTACTATTTAAAACACTTTCATTGCTTTTGCAGAGTTGGTACTTCTACACTGAAATTCAACTACATATATAATGCTATGATACATTAGGTAGACAAAATATGCTAGTACATAATTCAATAATTTCAAGATAACACACTAATATTCTCACTTTGTAATAACCTTCTCCTATATTCTGGTATTTTCTCATAACTTCTTGTAAAAACTCTTCAGGATAGTATTATTATAAAATAATAGTACTATAGCTTTCTATAGGACCATTCCCTGTGCCACACAGAAACTGCCCTTCACTGGATGATAAAGATTGGCAAATGGAGTTAACATAAGTCCTCTCTCCTCTGAACTCTTCCAATAGCTATTGTCTACCCACCCCGAACAAAGAAAGTCATCTATGGCTAATTCGTCTTAAAAATTTGATAGAACAAGATAGAGAATAAGAATATATAAACCAATATTGATAACTATATTTAAAATGTATGCTAATTTACTAAAATGTATCATCTATCAGGCTATAAATTCCATGAGGAGTAAAACCTTGTTGAAAGTTTGTATTCTCCTTTAGTGTCCAATGCAATTACTGCACAGATTAGGCTTCTGACACTAGGAAAATAATTTGGATGAATAATCTTGGAAATGAATGGAAAGATTTGAAGGCAAGTTTAAAAGGCAAACTTTTACATTGAACCATATGAAATAAAAACACTGCATAATGAACTGTCTTTTCAGAATGTATTTTTAAAATGCATGATTTAAAAAGGTTGATATCTAAACGGATATGGACATTTTACAATTAAGTACAGAAAGACATACATTTAAGTTACTTGATGATGGCCACAGTTACTGGAAAACTAAAAGCTATGGCTGAGGATGCTCAATTCAATATTCTGTCCACATATTTTCACTCATACTTAATTCCCTTCTCAATAAAACAAAGAATCAGAAAATATGACACCAATTGTACTAATGTGTTTGATATGGATGTGACCCAAATCAAACTCTTGAAAAACAATTGTACAGATAATGTAATCATAAGTTTCTTGACTCTACAACTACCTGCTATACCTTCTCCAGCTTCTCTACTTAGATGCCAAGAAAAAATATATATGTATTTGTACGTGTGTGTGTCTTCTGAGTGTATGTTTTTCATTTCTAGCCCTATTTATGTTATAAAACTCTCAGTTGGTATGGGGGTGGGTAATAAGAAATCTTATACTTAGTCTACAATGCAAGCACTTCTGGTGTGTTGCGGTAGGCAGCATCTGACACGGCTCTTAATGATCCCCACACATCCTGGTATTCATGCCCTTATGTAATGGCTTTCCTTGAGCGTGGGTGGGACCTAGTGACGTGCTTCTAATGACTAGAATAAAATAAAGGTAATGGGAGGTCACTTGGTGATTATGTTACAAAGACTGTGACTTCCTTCTTGAGGCTTTCTCTCCTACTGGCATTCTCTCTTGCCTTCTTGCTTGCTTGCTCTGATGATGTGAGGTATCTGTGGAGAATCCCCTGTGGCAAAGAACAGAGACAAACCTCTGGCCAACCGCTCATGAATAGCTAAGGCTGCAGTACAACAGCCCAGGAGGAACTGAATCCTGCCAACTACCAGCTGCATGACCAAGGAAGCAGATCCTCCTCAGTATAGGCTTGAGATGATGGCTGACTTCTAAGAGACCCAGAGTAGAGTCCCCACCTAAATCATGTCTGGTTTTCTGAGCCACAGAGGCTGTGAGGTAATAAATGTAGCTTTAAGCCACCAAGTTTTGGGGTAATTTGTTATACAGTAATATATTGTTTGAACTAATATATTATTCAAAAGGAATTGGCTAAGAATTTTCTATAGCAGTGCTGCCTTAAATTAGAATATGCTTGTCTTTGTTACACATATAAAGTTGCTTCTTTCAATGAAAAAAAGTAAATAGAGATAGGTAACAGAAGTATATATCTAATATTCCATTTCATTTAGATATGTCTAAGTATAATGAGCTTATTGCCATTCTCTTAACAAGTCTTCAGAGTATGGTAACCAAAGCCATTACAACAATTTTGTTTTTCCAACTTACACAATCTTAAAAAAAGACACTAACATTTATGACCTTCATATTTTCCCAAAGAATGACTAAGTCTAAACAATAAAAGTTAAAACAATATTGAAAGTGAAAAATATTTAATCTCATAAACATTTCCACATCAAAAAAGCCTGATGACTGAACTGGATATTACGGTCTCCGTAAACCAATTTCGTGGTGCATGTTTGCTGTGTATGCCATCTGATGCAGTGCCATGGGAAGTACTGTGTGTTTACTAAAAAAATGCTCAGCTAAATTCCAAATAATTGCTCATAGCAGGAAGTAGAGTTTGTAAGTCTAAACTCCTCCAACATGGTTTTTAAAAAAATTGTGCTCTGCTACTTGATAACATATGCCCATTTGGTCTCCAACTGAAAAAACACACATGAAGAAAGACTTATATATGTCTAGAGGACTAGAGGACACACAGCAAATAAGTTATATTTAAGATGGAAAGATTAATGTTGGCTTTAACTTATTCTTTCAGGACTTTTGGCACAAAAGCATTCAAGAGCAGTTGGACCTGTTCATTTTTTTTTTTAAGGAGGTATCGGGGATTGAACCCGCGACCTCGTACAGGTGCTTAACCACTGAGCTACACCCATTTCACTGTTCATATAATTTTTAAATGCTTCATTATAAGTTTACCTAAGGTAATTAAAAGGAGATTCATAGTCAAGACTGTTTACTAGAGGTTCTTTAAAGTACACACAAAACCTTAACAACCCAGATAATAGAAAAAGACAATTATATTGATCTCAGTAAATAGAGATCTGGTTTACAATTTGTGATGGAAGATCAATTCATACAGCTTTATCTAATTTAGTTTTTTTTGCCACCAAAACAAAACAAAAGAGATTTCATCATGCCGTAACCTATTTTGGAGGTCTACATAATGATTCTCATAATTTGTTTTACAAATAATTATTTTTTAAAATATATACAGACTGTTTTGGTAACTTGCTTCCTTTTTGAATGCCTTCCAATTCTGCAGCTGTGTGAACAGAAAAGAAAGCAGCATTCAGGAACAGAGGCGCTCCATCCCCTCGCCAAGCCAGGTCTTGGGGTTTTTTTTTCAGCTCTACCGACTCTGCAGTCCTTTCCACTAACCCCATCTTGTGAAAATACTCACGAGCCAAACTTTGTTTTTAAAAGTCATATTTCTCACTCTATCAAAGTCATTGGAATGACAGTTCAGTGGAGAAGAAAGGAGAAAGAGAATATGATAGACTAAAAAGAATACATACTTTCAACTATGCTGAAAAGTTTAATGTTTTCCTTAGCCTCTCAGTGATGGGTCCTAATTCCCATCTTGTCTTTCACTTTATTAAGATGCCTGAGAAAGAGAACAGCACTCCCTATCTGAACTATAACAGCTTTTCTTTTCTCAATAAAATAAAGAAAATAACAGTACAGGCAAAATTTGTGGTCACATATATAGAGGAAAGAAAAATAAAAGGCTCAGTTCTGGAGTTTTCATGTGTCAAAGAATGAGAGATGCATGAAGGCATCACCTGACATAGCTTAGACAACTTCTATTTCTACAACTTCTCAATCCCACAAAGGTTTTAATGTAGAACTGATTTCCACATTTCACAAATGGAGAATCTGGAGTCAGGGAAACTTATATCACTTGGCCAAAGTCATATAGCTAGTTCTTCAATTTAGAAGGGAATAGCCACTAATTCAACTGGAGGAAACAAGCAATTATAATTGTTATGGGAAATACTTTACCCTGAAGCTATGTGCTTGCACCTCTAAAGTCCTAGGCATATAAAATGCATAGGTTCAACAGAAAACTTCTACAGGACCTAAAGCGCAGATAAAGCAAAAAGACAAGATTTTCTATCTCATCGTCAGGATGCTGGGAGAAGATTCCTCTTCAGACCTTACCAATCCTCAAACCCACTGACTTTCAACATATACTCACAAAAATTCAAGATTCTCCTCCTCCAATGATGATCAATTTGAAGGAACTTAATATAGCATAAGGCAAAATTGCTCCCAATATGAAAATAGCTTTCAGTATTGAATAAGGTATCTAATTAGGTCTGATCTTTTTAAATGAAACTAACATTCCTACTGCATTGTTTCCAAGAATATATAAAAACTCACAAATGGTGTACAAAGCCTCCGTTGGTTTATTGCTCTCGTCATCCTCTGTTTGCCAGCTTTGCTACCCTTGATCATTTCCCACTCTGGCTTTGCATCTCAGAAGGTTTTCTACCCTCTACTATTACTTCTGAATCAGCCAATTCCAGAGTTGAAAAGCTGTAATAACTTGTATTTAAAGATTTATGTCTTAGGGCTTTAAAATATTTTTATTCTCCTAGCGTTCCCTGTAAAATACCTAGAAAAGGCAAATATCTAAGTTTAAGATAAATTTTAATGAGGAAATAAGTGAAAAGAAAGTATTCGCCAGTACAAAGTTAGAGATGAGTCAAGAAGGGGCAATACAACTAAAGTAGGAGAACACTGGGAAAAAATTATAAATGAGGGTCACCAGAAAAATGCTAAGACTTCATAGACCTTATAAATGTTATCATAAAAGTTCATATGTAAACTTTTATTTTAAAATGTATACTTACAAATATATGCACTAAAAGAAAATTCATCATAAAAATATTTTAGACTTCAACAAAATAAAGAATGCAAACTCTAAACTACTGGCTTGAACCATTCATGTCAGAAAAATAAGTCTCCATATGTTTACTGCTTTATCATTAGATATAGATTTTCAGATAATTAGAACATGGTCCCCAAACATATGCTTTTATATCATGGACTTCAGGCAATGACTTGCACAGCAAAGCCGAATTAATGAAAAACAAAGTTATATTTTACACAAAGATTTAAAATAATATTTAAAAAGAGACTGCTAAGATCCTTTATGTGGATTAAACTGTAAAATTGGTATATTCATTTCCTAGGGCTGCCATAACAAATGACCACAAACTGGGTAGCTCGAAACAACAGAATTTATTCTCTCACAGTTCTGGAGCTTAGAAGTCCGCAATCAAGGTGTAGGCAAGACCATGCTCTCTACAAGCCTCTAAGGAGAATCTTTCTTTCCTCACCTCTTACAGCTTCTTTTACCCCCAGGCATTCCTTGGCTTGTGGCAGCAAAACTCCAATCTTACCTCTAGCTTCACATGACTGCCTCCCCTTTGTGTCTGTGTCTCTGTCCAAATTTCCCTCTTTTTGTAAGAACAATAGTCATTGGATTTAGGGCCCACCCTAATCAGGTATCAACTCATCTTAACTAATTACATCTCTAAAGACTCTAGTTTCAAATAAGATCACATTCTGAGGTTTGGGTGGGCATCAAGTTTGGAGGGACACTATTCAACTCAGTACACCTAGTTTTTATTATCCATAGTTATGTTTGTATGGTTCTTTTAAAAAGAAGGATAGCACCCGATTTGAATTTATTCAACAAATTTTGAAGGCAAACTTTATTTATGATGTACTTCTAGTCTAGAGCATAATTTTCAAGTCTTTTCTAATTCATTTACAACATGAGAAATTGAGCATTGGAAAAAAATCTTTATACTACATATAAAAGGTCAAGCCAGTCCCGTGCTTCCTGATTCAAATGTTTTTTAGAGAAGTTGTTTGTTTACAGAAAATCATGCTTATAATACAGAATTCTCCTATATCACCCTAATATTAACATAAGTCTCATTTAAGCTACCCCCGAAGACATTATTTTAAAAGATTAATTTTCTGTTTTGAAGCCACTAGACTATTTTCAAATCATTTGGGGAAAAGAACTCAACGTTTTCCCAGATTGATATAGTAAGGAAACAAGCATATTCAATAATTTAGCAAATGGTATCTCTGTGATCTAAAAAAAAATGTACACAGATAGGGCATATCTGGAATTGAGCCAAGCATTTAGCAAAATCTTTTATAATATCATTAAAGAAAATATGGAGAACATGAGCTTAAATTGAATTATCAAAGATTGATAACTAATTCATCACTGACAATACTGTATAATATTTATTAATGCTAGACAGTCTTTTCCAAATAAATTTTTCCCAAAGGTATACACAAAATATAGGTAATAACAAATTGATAAATTATATGAAGGCAGAAATTAGGGCTAATTAAGTGCAAGCCATATTCTCAATTTAAAACAAAGCAAAACAAAACAAAATACTGTGAAACAACAGGAAAAGAAACTAAGTTTAAATTCACCAAACACAGAAGGTTCTACACCTGTGCCTAAAAGAACGCTACATGAACAAATAAGGACTTAAAAGAACAATGTGTCAAATTTTAAAAGCTTAATCAGGGGTTCTTAACAAGGGGTCTGTGAGCTTGAATTGAAATTCAAAACATTATTCTTATGGGGACATATTGGTGTGGGTGTGTGATATATTTATTAAATAATGCATAGTATAGTGTGGACTTAGTAAGGGGTCTGTGGTTTTCACCTGACTGGCAAAGGGTCCATGGAACAAAGAACCCCTGGATAAGTAATTCTATTTAACTATAAACCTCATTTAAGTCAACACTGTGAAGGCACAACCCCACCCCCATATCAAAAAAAAATCTAATACCATCTCCCTTAACAGAAATATCATATTCAGAACAAGGCAGACCTTTAAGCCAGAAAGACCACATGTATAGCACATATATTGATGGCAGTTCAGTACATGCTTTCTTCCAAGTAGGGGCTATGAAGAAACTGAAAATCTACCCCTAGAAGAAGCCCTTGATACTATGTCTTATAAAGAATGGTTAAAAATCTAGACAAGCTTCACAATGATTAGAGATTTAAAAGGATACACAATAAGTAATATCTCACAGGACGATGGAAAGCACAAATACACACTCTTTTCTTGTGTCAGTCTTTTGCACTAGACAGTGAGCAGAAGCACCACTTCCTACATCGTATATGTACTTATTGCTGCCAGAATTCATTGCAAGAAGGCACTCAATATTGGAGATAATGATTTATCTAAATGGAAAAATTTGTACTAAAATATAAAAAGACTGCCTCCAGAAGGTAGTGGTTTTTTCACTTAGGATATATTTGTGAGATGTGTTTTTTGAAGTTTCTTCTAGGGCCAATTAGTCTCATGAGTTGCCTGTGGTTAAAGGGTCACAGGTACAAAAGGGAAATGGCATATCCCTTCCCACAACTGGAGATGTGAAATGCTCATTAGTAGGGTAAGGATTTGTGAGAAGTCCTTCATTACTCTGTTAAATTCTATTCATTGATGTTCCCAAACTTTTTAACCATCACACTCTTTTTAATGACATACCTGGCAGTCCTTTGGAAATGCTCCTTTAGGCAGAATGAAGGATTGGACAGAATGTCAGAGTCAGAGTGTTAGTGTAAGAGTCAACTCACCTTGTGCCTCTGAGGCTAAAAGTAAGCCCTTCTATTTGAAACATTCTCACATATTTGAAACATCTTTGCTATTATATATTTTTTGTTTTCTTTTCTTTTTGCCTTGGTGATCAGCCAGCTATTATATTTTTAAGAGAGAAAAAACACCTAAAGAGGCTATTGTTTTCTTCCTAAAATGATGAGAGACTGCAGCTCTCACTCATATAAGATGAGAGATTTATCTTAAGGCCATGAAGGCTCATCTCCTCCTCATTTTGATAGCTTAGCAGAACTAAGTTAGCTCAACATAAGAATGGCCTGACACTAGCCAGGGGGTTCTTACAAGGCTATGTTTTCAATCAGGGAGCTTTCACATGTACAGACTGAGACACATAGATATACACTGTATCTCTTTTCGTATATAAGTAGAACATTCTGTATGTGGGAAAAGTCTCTGCTAGGGTTACCAGATTGAGCACATAAAACCACAGGATGTCCAGTTAAATTTGAATTTCAGATAAATAATTTTTATTATAAGTATGTTCCATGCAATATTTGGGATATTCATATATTTTTTAAATTGTCCATGTTTAACTCAAATTCAAAAGTTACCTGGACTCCTGTATTTTATCTAGCACCCTAACAGAATGTCTGTTGGAATGTCAGGTACAGTGCATGCAAACTATCTTTGCTTGACCTAAGTCACAGGACAATGAACATTCCAGGAATTGGGTATGTTTCTACCCAATCTCACTATGCTAGTGAGATTTTCCTCAATAAAATCTCTTTTATATCTGCACAATGTGGTGCCAGAAGTGTAGCTCCCAACTCCTTTGCATGGCACAAGAACTGAGGATTTTTCCCCTACCATAACAGTCTGGAGTACAACCATACACAAAAAAGACAATCCATTGAAAAGGAAAGATTTCTGACAGAATTAAAATACCATTACCTTTAACTTTTCTTTGAAAAAAATATTAAAGAAGTTCAAAAATCTTTCCTTGAAGACCTGAGTTCTTGCTTTTACTTGGACTGTTATCTGTCCTTGGGCAGGTATATGTATTTCCTTGGGTCTTGGAAGTACTGACTTCCATACTAACATTTTACATTCCATGATCTAAAGAAACTAAAATCTGCCTTGTTCTTAATGACTAATCTGAGATCATGCATGCACTTTAAATATTTCATAAACAATAGCTGTGATTCATCACTCGTATATAACTTTAACTACCTGGTACAAGTCAGTACCAAATTACTTTATTTCTGACCATTAGAAAGCGGGTGACAGCAGGTGACTTGCTTGGCTCCTTGTGGTTCCTCTGTGAAACCATAAAGCAGTCTGCAAGCCTGACAAAAGCTATCTGTGCACAAAGGGCAAACCTGTCTTCTCTGACAGTTTCTCCAAATGGCTGATTTTAAATAGCATTTCTCTGGACAAAGAATTTATAATGCTAACTCATTTTGTCACCAGCTTAACTAACTGGCTTCTATTGAAGACAATGACAATAACTGTTTTCTCCAGTTGTGTACTATCCCCATTTCTTATCTGAATGCCGGGCACTGCTTGCAAATGATTAAATAACATATTAGGAAAAAAAGATATTGACTACCAACATCTTTAACCTAACATTAATGAAGCAAACAATTTTAAATTTCACAAGTGGCCAAGAGAACTGTAGGCTTAGGGTTGCCAGTAAAGTACAGGACACCCAGTTATATTTCAATTTCAAATTTCAAATACCAAATCTGAGACATATTCATGCTAAAAAAAAATTGCTGTTTATCCCAAATTCAAATTTAACTGAACGCCTTGTCCTATATTTGCTAAATCTGGCAACCTTATATGGGCTTATAAAATGTACCTAGTATGTAGATTTACCAATTTCATCACTTTTTTTCCTAACCAAAATACATGTTTCCCCAGCCCAAGTCAAGAAGTTCTATCTTCTATAGTCCATGAACAGATGAGTAATTTTCCAGCCAAAAGTTTCCTTAACATTAATATGCCTTGCTTTTAACAAAATCAGTTTCCTACCATTAATATTGTAGTCCACAAAACATACTATCTAAAGAGACCAACATAGTACATACCTGTGGAAAATATATGAGAAGGCCATATAATAAAATATTTCTTTTTTTCACTTCCATTGCAAATTCCCTAATCCACATTTGGTTTTCCATTTTCTGACCAAATGGCACTGATTTATAATCAAGAAAATGCACCTGTAAAATAATATAAAGAACAGAATTAAAATACCATTACCTTTAACTTTTCTATGAAAAAAATATTAAAGAAGTTCAAAACACATACTTTTACAATATTGCAATTTTTATCAACTTGTATCGATTTTTAGTTAAGTTTTCCAGGTTATAAATATTTAATAAGATCAGGGAATCTTCTTTTAGAAATATAGGTGTATTAAACAGCACACAATGTTGAAAAACATAAAGTGCTGATATTCTATTTTAACTGATAAAGTCAAATGCATAAAGAATATGTAATTTCATCAATTTATTAAACTTAATTCATAGCTTGCAAAATGTAATGAGGATACACTGAAATATATAAATATATTTAAAAGGTAAGAATTTAACAACATAAACAAAATACATAATTACCTAAATAGGTAAAACATTTTTAGAAGGATCTTTTCCAAAATAAGTAATATTTGGCACTGTAACAAAATAACCCAGAGGCCATTTATATAGAATGATTTTAAGGTATTAAATAGTGTTTTTCCTCAAAAAATAATGAAATGATTAATTTTTAAACATTATTTTTTACTTAAATTTAAATAGCTGAGGGTGTTCTTTCCTCATTTCTCCAAATTATTGAGGTTTTAGCATACTGTTTTTTTTTCTTTCACAAATATAATCTCAAAAAAAACAACTTAAAATGTAAATGCACTCAAAAAGTTAAATCCAGAATTATCACATGACCCAGGAATTCCACTTCTAGGTGAATACCCAAAAGAATTGAAAACAGGGACTCGAACATATAGTTGTACACCAATATTCATAGCAGCATTATTCACAGTAGCTAAAAGGTGTAAGCAACTCAAAAGTCCATCAACAGACAACTAGATGAACAAAATGTGGTACACAATGGAATGTGGTACACAATGAAATATTATTCAGACATAAAAAGAATGAAATTGTGTGATATGCTGCAACATGGATAACTTTCAAAACTTTATGCTCGGGGAGCAGATGTAGCTCAAGTGGTTGAACACCTGCTTCCCATGTACAAGGTCCTCGGTTCGTTCCCCAGTACCTCCTAAAAACAAACAAAAAAGGAAAAAACCACCTCTCATTAGGTAGTGGATGTAGCTCAGTGGTTGAGTGCCTGCTTCCCATGTACGAGGTCCTGGGTTCAATCCCCGGTACCTCCTAAAAACAACAACAACAAAAAAACCACGTTATGCTCAGTGAAATAAGCAAGGCATGTAAGGACAAATATGATTTCACTCATATGAAATACCTAGAATAACCAAATTCATAAAGACAGAAAGTAGGTGACAGGTTACCAGGGGCTGAGGCTGACAGTGAGAGAGAAGGTGGGTAGGAAAAAGGAAATAGATATTGCTTAAAAGGTAAAGAGTTTCATTTTGGAGTTATAAAATATTTTGGTAATGGATGGTGGTGATAGTAGCACAATATTGTGAATGTAATTAATAATGTATGTATCACATATTTCATGTACACACGTAAGTGGTTAAAATAGGAAATTTTGTGTTGTATATATGTTACAATAAAACTGGATAAATTTTTAATAAAATTGAATATTTTAAAATTTATGAAATCTAACTGCACATGTGTACAGAAATATGTGTATGAATCCTCAGAAATATGTGGATTCTTCTACAATACCAAATTTAAAAACAAACCCCAAAGAATTATAAATTGTCAAATTATATGTATTTATTAACTAGAAACATTAAAAAAATGTATCCCATCCTCATATTCTGACACCAATCTCTGTCCTTCATTGATCATCAACACAGATATCCACTCCAAATAAAACACACATTTAAAAAAAAACCATTATGTTCTTTTTGTTACATATAGAAATGAGGTGGTATTTTTCACTCATCACGTTGAAATTTCTTTTCCTGGGAAACGTAAATACATAATATCCATTTTAAAGAGTATTATATGATGATTTGTACTACATATTAATTTATTAGATAGTCAATAACTACTTCTTGAAACTTTCCATTAAATATGGCTAATTGAAGATACACATATAGCTATTTCTTCCTGAAATCTAAGATGACAGTCATTTTTTTCTTTAAAAATGCTAAATCCATAAACAAAAGAATAGAAAGCAGAAGAAAAGTCAAAATGTTCTGAAGCTGAAAAGCAGATTTTTTAAAAAAGTGTCATGTTTTTCCATCTGATAAAGACCTAAAGAATAGATGCTATTACCTTGTTTCATCTTCTCCTAGCTCTATGTCCCTGAAAACCTGATAAAGGTGGAATTTCTACTGTTTTACTAGACAACACTGCTTATGGGAAAAATAACTTCTGATTGATGACTACAGCAAGACTGGAAGATCTGTAAATGAACTGTAAATACTGGGCCTTCCTTCAGTGTAGTTTAATTTATAACCAGGTGTTTCCCTTGTTGGGACCTGGAAGCTAAATGTCCATGAGTAAGAGAAAATGTTTGTATTTGGAGCTTGAGCTTTCTATAAAAGGATCGGTCATTCCCCACTGTATTTGGCCTCCTTCCCTCAACCCTGAGCTGTCATGGGGTTGGAGGGTGCCCCAAAAATGCCCTATACTAATATGGATGACCAACTGAAGAGACATGACCACCTCTGCCCTGCCATGTTTTCTGTCCTATACCCTTTCACAAAGTTGAGTAACTAGTGCCATGAAGTCCCATTTGAGTTTTATGAGTTTGAATTACCTAGCTCAATGAAAAACTGCCGGTGGTCTATCAAAGACAGTGGGATTGCAGACAGCAACAAGAAAAAGACTAATTTTCCCAACTCCAGAAAATTTCAGAATTTGGATTCATGATGCGGGGATGAAGCCAGGTGATTGGCTGCAGGTGTAAGGAACACAGCACCACAGATCTTCACCTGAGCTCATGCTGCCAGATGACCGCATACCCCTGCACCTGCTGGACTGGGCAACAACATTGCTGTTGGGGGTTAAAAGTCTCATGTACTATTTAATTTTTTAAACTGTGTAATTATCTAAGTTATTTAGAGATCCTAAGCATCAGGGACCACCATTCCCATCACAGTTTATATGACCAGAAGTTCCTGGAGTTTTAAA
Source organism: Cabassous unicinctus (assembly GCA_029593785.1). Taxonomy (NCBI): domain Eukaryota; kingdom Metazoa; phylum Chordata; class Mammalia; order Cingulata; family Chlamyphoridae; genus Cabassous; species Cabassous unicinctus. Next base: position 26,083 of record JAQZBX010031927.1, read on the forward strand.
ATGCACAACTTGGGAAGTCTTACTGCAGATTCTAAATAAGTACATACACAGACGGACATTTTCTTTTAGTATAATATGAGCTTTCCTGACAAATTTTAAGTGCTGCAAAATCTCCC
>JAQZBX010031928.1:0-26098 GCA_029593785.1 Cabassous unicinctus
CCATGTTGTCATACGCTTCATGACTTCATTTCTTCTTACTGCTGCATAGTATTTCTTCATGTATATACATCACAAATTGTTTATCTATTCATCAGTTGATGGACACCTGGGTTGTTTCCAAATTTGGCAATTGTGAATAATGCCACTATAAACATTAGTGTGCAGATGTCTGTTCCTGTCTCTGCTCTCAGTTCTTCTGGGTATGTACCTAGTAATGGTATTACTGGTTCAAATGGTAAGTCTGAATTCATCTTCTTTAAGAACTGCCAAACAGACCTCCAAATTGATTGTACCATTCTACATTCCCACCAACAGTGAATAAGCATTCTTATCTCTCCACATCTTCTCCAATATTTATAGTTTTCAGACATTTTAATAGTGACCAGTCTAAACTGCGGTTATGATTTGCATTTCTCTAGTTGCTAGTGATGTTGAACATTTTTTTCATGTGTTTCTCCACCATTTTATTTCTCCTTTGGACAATTGTCTTTTCAAGTCATTTGACCATTTATTAATCGGGTAGTTTATGTTTTTATTGTTGAGTTGTATAATCTATTTGTGTGTCATGGAAATTAAACCCTTATCAAATAAGTGATTGCCAAATATTTTCTCCTATTTAGTTTGCTGACTTTTCAGCCTTTTGACAAAGTCATTTGAGGTGCAAAAGTGTTTAATTTTGAGGACGTTCCATTTATTTTTTTCTTCTGTTTCTCTTGCTTTGGGTGTAAGATTTAAGAAACTACCGCCTAACAGAAGTTCTTGAAGATGCTTTCCTATATTTTCTTTTAGGACTTTTATGGTTTATGCTTTTATATTTAGGTCCTTGACATATTTGAGTTAATTTTTGTCTAAGGTGTGCGAAAGAATCTTCTTTCTTTCTTTTGGATATGGCTATTCAGTTGTCCCAGAACCATATGGTGAATAGACTGTTTTGGCCGAGCAGGGAGGGCTTGACCGTCTCATCCAAAATGATTTGATTGTAGCTGTGAAGGTCTGTTTCTGAGTTCTCAATTCGCTTCAATTGGTCAGTGTGTCTGTCTTTATGCCAGTATTTTTGTAAAACGATATAAGTAAATGGAAAACAATTATCTATATTGTCTTCTAGATGTTTGATAGATGACTTGATTACCATGAATTTCAAATGTTTATCCACCTGAAAATCTTGAAACAACTGTTTTTCCACAGCAGTATTTCCTTCTTTCCAATTAACAGAGTTTTAAAAGTAAACTTCTATTTCTAGAGAAGGAGCACAATTAATTGCCTAATATTTCTGTGAATTCTAAAATAATTGCTCAAGAAATGCAAACCTTTACTCTTTTAATTATGTATTAACTGAAGTGAAGTTTTATCTTGCTGAGATATAATTTACATGCAGTACAAGTCACTTAATGTATAGTTTCTATCAGATTTAACAAATATATACAAGTGTGCAACCACCACCACAGTCAAGATACTGAAGAGTTTCATTATCTCCAGAACTCCCTTGTACTGCTAAGTGGTCATTCTCAACTCCCCTACCTTTCTCTAAATAGGATATTTAAATATTTGCATCTATTCTTGAATCATCAGAGATAATCCCTAATAATCTATTGAGCACTGATTTATACTGCAATGTATCTGTCTTTAGAGCTTTGGTTCAGACAGATAAAGATACCACAAGGAAAGAAAAGCATAGACAAATATAGATGTATAGATTTAAAAATCCTCCACAAAATAGGAGCAAACCAAATACAACAGCACACTTAAAAATGATAACACATGATCAAGTGGGATTTATCCCAGGTGTGGCTCAACACAGGAAAATCAAGTAATGTAATATACCACATTAACAGAATGAAGGGGAAAACAAATCTCGATGCACAAAAGGCATTTGTCAAAATTAGCACCCCTTCAGGATAAAAACACTTAGAAAGCTAAGAATAGAATGACATTTCCTCAACATGATAAAGGGCAAAAACCAACAACTAACATCCTACATAATTGTGAAAGATTGAAAACTTTCCTTCTAAGATCAGGAATAGGACAAGGATGCCCACAGTTACCACTATTATGGACCATTTTACTAAGAATTCTAGCTGGAGCAATTAGGATTAGGAAATAAAAATAAAACACATCCATATTGGAAGAGAAGAAGAAAAACTACCGTATTTTTCCTATTTGCGATGACACAATCTATAAACTTGATAACATGATCTGAAATATCCACAATATATTTACTAGAGCTCATAAAGAAATTCATCAGAGTGACATGGTACAAGATCAACGGGCAAAACTCAGTAGTGATTTTATACACAAGCAATGAAAAACTGGAAGAAGAAATCAGAAAAATTTTATTTACAATAGCAAATTAATGTATTAAATATCTAGGAATAAGTTTAACCAAGGATTTAAAGGACATGTATACAGGAAACTACAAAACATTTTTAAAAGAAATCAAAGAAAATCTGAATAAATGAAAGGACATTCACTGCCCATGGATTGGAAGGCTAAATGTTGATAAGACATCAATCCTACATAATGCGTTTTATAGAATCAGCACAATCTCAATCAAAATTCCAACAGCCTTCTTTGCAGAAATGGAACAGCCAATCCTCAGACTTATATGGAAGGGTAAGGGGCCCTGAATAGCCAAAACCACCATGAAAAAGAAGAATGAACTTGAAGGACCCACACTTCCAGATCTTAAAACTTACTACAAAGCCACAGTAATCAAAACAGCTTGGTATTGCACAAAGTCAAACTTATAGTCCAATGGATTTGATTCTAGAATTCAGAAATCAGCCTTCACATATATGGCTAATTGATCTGTGGCAAGGGGGTAAAGACCAGGCATTGGAGAAAAATAGTGTCATCAACAAATTGTGCTAAGAACTCTGGACCTTCTCATGGAAAAGAATGAAGGTGAACCCATACTTTCCACCTGGACACTTTGAAATTCTGTTATGCATCCCAAAAAGAAAATGATTATGTTCTTAAGCTAATTTATTCCTGTGAGTGTGGGGCTGTTTGCATTAATTTCAATTAAGGGGTTTTGATTGATTGCTTAATAAGATCAATTCAGGGCTTTAAATTGGACTAAGTAAATTAGGCATGACTAGGGTTTTTTCTCAGCCCTCTTGCTTGGTCTTCTATAAATGGAGACACAAGGAGTAAGGAAGCAGCCATTTTTAAAATATATTTTTATTACAGAATTTGTGAACTTACAAAACAATCATGCACTTGTGTAGAATTCCTATACAATAGCCCTTCACCAACACACCCCACCATTGTGGAAGATTTGTTATAGATTATGAGATAATATCATCAGGCTATTACCACTAGCTATGGTCCAGAGAGTGCATTTGGCATATTTTTTCCACACTCCTTATTATTAACAGTACATCTTTGGTCTTGATGTGAGCATATTACAGTATATGTTAATTATAGTCTGTAGTACACTTTTGAACCTGCTGTGTGAGAGAGGACTCAGGATCACTAGCAGCCAAAGCTTAAGCATGAAGCCCCAAAGAGGTTGGGCTCCCAGAGCAGTTCAAGGTTGAATAGACAAACCCTATGCTTGGTTGCCCACAGTTGAACTGCAGGAGATGGTAGAGTCTGGAGGGGAAGGCAGAGAATTCTGCAGAGATCAGCAGCCAATTGGCTCACCATGTGACAAGATATTGAGAAAGCATCTCTGCCGATGCCTTGACTTGGACATTTTACCACCTCAGAATGGTAGACCTTCACCCCCAAATAATTCCCCTTTATAAAAACCAACCTCTGACTGGTACTTTGTATCAGCCTTTACGTGGCAAACTAAGACACCCCTTTATAAAATAATCCACTTAAAATGGATCAAATACATAAATATAAAAGCCAGAGCTATAAAATTCTTAGAAGAAAATGTAAGGAAGCATCTTTAGGCCCCTGTGTTAGATAATGCTTTCCTAAATTTTGTGCCCAAAGCTTAAACAACAAAAGAAAAAAAAAAAGATAAATAAGACCTCATCAAAATTAAAAACTTTTGCACCTTAAAGGGCTTTATCATGAAAGTAAAACGATGACCTACACAATGAGAGAAAACATTTGGAAACCACACATTCAATATGAGTTTTATATCCAGAACACATAAAGAAATCCTTCAACTCCATAACAAAAAGACAAAGAATCTAATTAGAAATTGGGCAAAAGATTTGAATAGATATTTCTCCAAAGACAATATGGAAATGGTCAAAGTGTAAATGAAAATATATTCAACATAATTAGCCATTAGGGAAATGCAAATCAAAACCAGAATTAAACATATTTCACACCACTAGCATGGCTACTTTTTAAACAAATGGAAAATTACAAGGGTTGTAGGAGATGTGAATAAGTAAGAACACTTATTGGTGGGAATGTAAAATGGTGCAGCCACTGTGGAAGACAGTTTGGCAGTTCCTCAGAAAGGTAAGTATAAAATTATCAAATGAACTGCCAATAGAACCGAAAGAATTAGAAGTAGTGACTCAAACAGATATTTGCACAATAGAACCAAAAGAATTGGAATAGAACCAAAAGAATTGGAAGTAGTGACTCAAACATATATTTGCACACTGATGATCACAGTGACATTGTTTACAATTGCTAAAAGATGGAAGCAAACCAAGTGTCTACCAACTGATGACTGGATTTATAAATGTGGTATATACACACAATATTATATTATCTAATCATAAGAAAATGTAGTTCTTATCTATGTAACAACATGGAAAGGCCTAGAAGACATCATGTTGCGTGAAACAAACCAGGTGCAAAATAAATATTGTATTATCCATCTGATATAAAGTAATTAGAATTTTGAATATAGGTCACCAGGGAATGGGTTGGGTGTACAGAATTGGGAGATAAGGTGTAAAATGCAGATGGTTTCTATTTGGAATTATAGAAATGTTTTGTTAATGGATGGTGTTGATAGAAGCACAACAGGTCATCAAAGTAATTAAGAACACTGAAATATACATCTGAATAAGTTTAAAAGGGGGAAATATTATATTGTATATATGGTACAAGTACAAACTAAAAGAAAAATATATGTAACTCCATGACACAGTGAACCCTAAGTTAAAACATGGCCCATAGTTAATAGTATATCTATAAAATTATGTTTTCATCAATTTTAATGAATGTATCACACCAATGGAGGGTTTTAATAATAGGTTGCTATATGAGAATCTCATATTTTATGTATGATTTTTCTGTAAACCCACAACTTCTCTAATAAAAAAAATTTCAAAAGGGATAAGAATACAATGAAGGAGGCTGGCAGACACCATACAATCAAGTAATCATTGTGAACATCACTGCTAATGGGAGTTATCAAAACCAGTGGATTCAGGATGCAATGAGAAGAACGTAGGATCATTCTGTTATTCTTGCCAAAGATGCATAACTTGAAACTCATATAAGGAAGGAATGTTATCTCAAATTGAGGGAATTTCCACCAGTACCTGATCAGCATGTTCAAAAGTAATAAGGCCATGGAACTCAAGAAACACTATGGAACATGAGCAGTTTGAAAGATACCAAGAAAACAACGGATTAATCTGTACCGCATGCTTCTGCTAAATGGAAACTTTTGGAATAATAAGGGAAACTTGAGTGGTATATATGGATTACTGGGTGGTAATATATCAATTTCATCTCCTGATGTTGATAGTTCTCTTGTGACTATATAGGAGAACATCTTTATTTGTAGGATATTTTATATTAAAATATTTTTGTGTTGATGAAAATACCATTATACAAAGCACTTATTTATACTGCAGTATAACTATATTTAAAGCTGTGGTTCTCAACAAAGGATAATTCTTCTCCTTTAGAAAAGTTGGAGACATTTGAGATTTTCACAAATCAGGAGGGAAACTTCTTGGATGTAGTGGGTCTAGATAAGGATGTTGCCAAGTGTCCAATAACACACAGAGCAATGCCCTACTTCAAGGAATTAAACAGAAAACCTGATTTGTAGTGAAATGAAAAGGGAATGTATGACCTAGAGAAATGCTTTTGAAGTTTCTATATCAAGCAGGTTTCTCACAGAAACATGTTTTCATTTTTAATAGATGTAAGGGAGGGCTTATCATCTTACTCCAGTTATTTTTGAGTGCATAGTTTTAACTTCTGTTTAAAATTGCATATATGTAAATAGGAAAGATGAGGGGTATGATGAGGTACTAATCTTGCTGTGCTCCTTCATCTGGTGTTTTAGACTCAAGTGTGTTCCACTTGTGAAAGTTAACCAAACTGTATATTTATGACTTATGTACTTTTCTGAAAGTACAATAAAATTCAATGAAACATTTAAAGACTCAACAGTAAGAAAATGCAAGTTAAGTAAGAGAAATTGCAGAAATTTTGGAAACATTGTTTCCTTTGCCTAGAAATTCCTAAAGAGTATATTATTAGAGACAACTTTAGAGAAAGGACTGATATTCAAACAGTCACCTGAAGATCAGTATAACTTGAGGACTTATGGGAAATACAAATTCTCAGGCTCCACTTGAACTGGAATCAGAAATTCTGAATTGTGTCATGAAGTCCCTGTTTTAATAAATCCTCCTGGTGAGTATGATGTACACTGAAGTGTGATAAGCATGGATCTAGAGAGGACATGCTCATTCACTATGCTACCAATAAAGATAAAAACCATATCGAAAGCTTGAAGTTAATGGATAGTGTATAATGGAGAAAGAAGTTGTGGCATAGGGAAAAAGGATGGTCTCTCCTATGGTTCTTAAGGACAATGGTTTATAATAACAACTACAACATTATCAATCATTTATTCATAGCTTAAAATATTGCATAAACTATTTCAATGCTTTACACATACTAAATAATTAACTCCTCAAAATAGCCCAGTGAGGAAGGTATTTGATGGTCATTTTACATATGAGGTAACTGATGCCAAGAGAGGTTAATTAACTTGCTCTAATTCACACAGCTATCAACTATTGGAACTCGGATCCAAACTCAGGCATTTGACTCCCCAGTAACTGCTCTTGCCAGTCACTAGTCACTCAAGATGCCAAGATGCTGGCTAACATGAAGATGCTTCACTTCAATGTGAAAAAAACAAAAGTAAATTAAAAAGGAAACAACAATCTCAGCAACTGTTTGTGAATTTGGGAAAGAGACGAGGGTAAAAATATTTTTTTGGCTATCCAAATTTTGGTATATTGGGCTGTTGAAACAAAATGTGATAATATATATAGTGTTCAGCAAAAGGACCCAATGTAATATATTATCATTATATGAAGTCCTCTTCTCTTACACTTTGCTTAGTAAGAAAATTATTTCAAAAGTCTACACAGGTTATATTGTGGCACTTGTGGTCACTGTGTTGGTACAATTTTTGTACATTTTAAACTTGGTCAATTGTGTCATCCTCTAGCACGTTATCTTATTTTAAAATCCGTAAATAATTTATCACTTCTGAAATTATATGATTAATTTACTTATTACTCATTTATTTTCTGTCATTCATCACTACCATCACCACCAAACTTCCAGAATGTGGTAGCATGATTTATGCTAATTTATTGCTGTTTTCCATTACCTAGAATCAGACCAGTACATAGTAGGCACTTGATAAATATTTTGTTGAATGAGTAAATGAATGAATTTTAAATTTGACCTGGTAATTCAAATAGAATGATAGCAAATACAATTCCAGGTACAACTCCAGTTACAATGAGCCAGAAAAATGAAGCTACGACAGTAGGAAGAAAATTGTGAGGAAGAAATCTGAGTCCAAGTTTGGATTCAAAACTGATTTCCTGCTCTAGACATTGTTTCAGTTAAGTTTTAAAAGTTATTATTAATTAGTGAAATTGTAGGTTTATGGAAAAACCATGTAAAAATACAGCACTCTCATACACCTTCCCTCTTCCCATCATTAACACCTTGCATTATCGTGTTACTTATGAATAACAGACCAGGCTAAAACTCATGACTTAAAAAAAAAGAAGATTGTATTTCTCATGATTTTCTTGTTGACTGGATTGTTCTTCGGGTCTGGGGTAGCTTGGCTGAGACTTAATTCTGTAGAATGGCATTGAGTACATATCTAGAGTCTCACTTGAAATGGCCATGGTTACTGGGCTTCTCTCCAAGTTGCCTGTCATTCTCTAGGGGACTAGTGGAGTTTTGTTACCACGGTAACAGAAGAGAAACTGGCAGCAAGAGAGGGCATGACCCCTCTTCATGTGTTTTATAAGCCTTTGCTTGGCAGGGTCACAATGTCCAATGCAAGTTTCATGGCCAAGCCTTGATAAAGCACAGACTACACTTCCTGATGGGAGGAGTAGCACAGTTACATTGAAAAAGGATGTGCGCAGAGAATTGGGAGAAATTTATGGTGGCTTTGTAAGCAACCACAGATATTCTGATAGAGGAGGTAATAATAACTCAGTTCAAAATAAGCTAAAAAACATATTTCTCTTACTGGAATCAGGATAATCCTGTGCTGATCATGGTCACCGATGTGACACTGTGCCTCTCCCTCTTATGCTTACTCCAGGCAGCCCTCATTTTCCTCCTGTGAAAACCCATCCAGAACATGAGCACCTTGCTCCACCTGCAGCTCTTGCTCTGCCTCTTCTTGGCCTACCTTGTCTTCTTCATAGGAATTAATAGAACTGAGTCCCAGGTAGAAAAACTAACCAAGCTAATTCCCATTTATGGGTAGCTTCCTGATGAGAAAAAGGAGGTATATGAAGAGTAATGTGACAAGACATAGCTCAATGGCATACTTTGAGAATTATTGATTTGTGGCTACCGTTTATAAAGCACTACCAAGCTCTGTGATTTATATAATTTAATTAGCTGAATCATATATAATTTAATAAATATTTATTTAAGGCTAACTCTGCATCTAGAACTAAAACATTATCCAATTAAAAGGTAAAGAATTTGCTTCATGGAACGGGGAAACACATAGGGTTTCAGGAACACATAGGTGAGACACCTAGCAATGTCATAATTGGAAAAGAATTCCTGAAGGAATGGGGAGTGAGGGAAGACTGCAGAAGAGAAGGTAACCCTCTTGAAAAGAGAAGAGACTGGAAAGTACATGTTACAGGAATTCAGACCTGAAAGATAATTTTATTAGTATTATTATTATTATGATCATCATTATTATTTTATAAGAGCAATTGTAAGTTTACATAAAAATCAAACAAAACTACAAAATTCCCATATTTCCCTGTTCCCACATACATAAACAGTTTTCTCTATTATTAACATTTTGCATTAATATAGTACATTTTTACAACTGATGGAACAATATTAGCATAATTATATACTATTAACTAAAATCAATATTTTTCATTAGTTTCCATACTTTGTGTTTAACAGTTCTATGCATTTTTAAAATTTTTATTCTTATACCTTGTATACAGCCTAAAACTTTGTATAATAACACTTACAAATATCCATTTAAGTGGAGTAAATTATATACACAGTGTGTTTGAAAAAAGATAGGAACATGGCCAAGAGAAGAACCAGGCTTAACAAATGGGACAACCTAAGAAATTCTAAGAGGACAGGACAGAGAACACACAAATGAGATGTTTCCTTTGGAGAGTAATGGGAACATGTAGAATAATGTTTATGCAGCTTCATAGCATTTAGTTATAAATCATAAAAGACCATAAATGTTAGTTCTTAACTTGTATTCCAAATAGAACAAAGAAAGAAAGAATTCAGACTTTCTGTATTAGAGACTACCTAGTGATAGAATTTTATCAATTGGCCATTTTGGAAGAAAAAAATACAAGGGAGATGAGTATAATGGCAAAGTGTGATTGAAGTAATGTGAATTGAAGTCTAAATAGATAAGGAAGAAAATGAATGCAGTGATGAATAAGCTAATAAGTAGAAAGTAGGAGGATCAAAGCAAGGTTTAAGTACAGGGATGTTTGGAGTAATTGCATTAAAAAAAAACACCCTGGAAGGATATTTTTAGGAAAAGAATGTCTGAAGCAGTGTGTCCATGGAATTGAGTGTCCAAGTGTGGCCACAAAAATAGGTATGGCTACATAAATAGGTGTCCAAAGTGAAATGAGGACCTTCATTTAGGCTTAGAGGGCAAGAAATCCATGGGTTTTTAGGACATTGATGCCCATGGGAATCCAAATAGGGACTACATTAGATTTGTTACTATCCTAGCAATGGAAGAACGTGAAACATTGATATAAAGGCAGTGGTCACTAGAGGTTCTGAGGGGAGGGTGTGGGAAGAACATGTGTAACATGCGGCATTTCGGGGATATTGGAATTCTTCTGAATGACATTGCAATGATGGATACAGGCCATTATACATTTTGTGAAAACCTATAAAAATGTGTGGGGCAAACTATCAAATGTAATATGAACTATTGACCATGGTTAGTAGCAATGCTGCAATGTGTTCATCAATTGTAACAAAGGTATCACACTAATGAAAGATGTTGTTAATGGAGGAAAACTGTGTGGCGGGTGGTGAGGTATATGGGAATCTCCCTGTATTTTTGAAGTATCATTTATGCAATCTAAAGCATCTTTAAATATTAAATTAAATTAAATTTTAAAAGAAATCCATGAAGCAAGTTAATGTATATTAAAGTCTTCTAGGATAATGGTAAAAGTTGCAGAAGGTGATTGAATCTTAAAATCATGAAAAGGAGCCATTCAACAATTAGCAAATTGCAAGGGTAAGAAAGGATAAAGAAGGACACAGCTGTAGCTGGATAGCAGAAACCTCTATAAAGTAGGAATTGTCAGCAGATGGCAGTGACGGGTAAAGAGCATGCTGACCTTCATGGCTCATCCACATTGTTTTGTGGCTGAATGATAGTCCATTTTGTGTATACAGCACATTTTGTTTACCTATGTATCTACTGAAAGATCTTTGGGTTGTTTTTACATTTTAATCTTTGTGAATATTACTGCTAAGAATATTGGTGTACAAACATTTGTTTGAGTCCCTGCTTTCATTTCTTTTGTGTATACACCAAGAAGTTGGAATTCTGGGCCATAAAGTGATTCTATGTTCAACTTTCAAAATAAAAAGACCCACCTTCAGATTTCAAGATGCATAAAGTTCATTTGAAGAAGAGGCACTCACTAAAGATGGATTTAGGGGAAGTAGCATTTAAAGAAATATTTAAATTTTAGAAAGAAAAAGGATCTGAAGAGAAATTTCATTAAAGAATGAAACATCACTTACATGGCCCCAAGGAAGGTTTAGGGGGTGGCAAGCAATAGGAGAATGGGACTGGGCCAAGGAAACACGGAGCTGTAAGTGGATGAGAGCATGGGAAATGAGAAATGACAAAAAGGAGCACTTTGAAAAATGGCAAATATGATAGGCATGAAATGCATGTTGGAATTGGCTGGCCAGAAGTTTTGCAGAACTTGTTTTGGCAGAAAATTTTGCAGAAGGGGAAGAATAAATTCTTTCTAGGAGACTTTGTAGTGGAGGCCTGTACACCTAAAGAGGCACACAAGGTAGATTATTTTAGTTCCTAAAACTTTGACATATTTAATAATTTCTTGCTTTTTGCAAATATTTTATATTTAGAAATGGAAACTGTGAAATTTATTTGTGAATTTAATGTTCCCAAGTTTATAACTCTCTCGAATAGTTTAAAGGCAAATATTGTATGATCTTGCTTATATGATATACCTAAAATAAACAAATTCATAGAGACCGATAGTAGAGTACAGTTTACCAGAGTTCAAGACAGTGGAGGAATAGGGGGAGTTATTGAGTAATGGATGCAGAGATTCAGTTTGAAAGGATGAAAGAGTTGGGGTAATCAACATTGATGATGGTAACACAATATTGTGAATGCAATTAATACAACTTAACTGTAAATGGAAAGTGGTTATAATTGAAAATTTTGAGTTTTTATATGTATTACAATAAAAGTTAAAAAAAGCAAGTATTTCAAGGGAAATTCAAATCCAGGACAGAGCTGTGCAAAACCTTAGAAAGTAAAGACTAGCAGCACTTATATAAGGAAGGAATAGGATAACATTAGAAGAGAATACATGATGGAAAAAATTACTAAATCTTTTTTTATTTAGAGGAGACCATCACAAAATATCTAACTACTGCTTAAAAATAACATGAAGGAATAATGTAGACTTATATTTATAGAAAGAAGATTGAATTTTCCTTTAAAAATGTAACTCAACAAACAGTTATGGGGGTAGATAAAATGACCTGTCACTTTCACTAGTTAACAAGTCTAAATAAGAATATTCAAAAAATATTCAAAAAAGAAAATAAAAAAAGTAAAAACCAAATGCTAGAGTGTTCCCTGGATGTCACTGAGGTCCCAGGGTCTCCCATACCCCCTGATGCTTGTAAATAATTCATGAAGTTAGCCATGACTATGTCATCATTCTCATATAGGGCATCAGAATCCAACTATGTACCAACTTTGAAGAGCGGTTCATCAGTGTGGGGAGTAACAGTGTTCTGGTTTTGCCTTGTAGCCTCCAACTCACATATTTCAGAAGGATTTCATGAGGTCATCTCTCTGCAGTTTCCAGTGGAAGTGTCTTTCATTAAATCTGTTGGACTTGAGTTGCCAAGAGATGAAAAACAATTTCATTTGCAATGTCTGTCCTGGTCCTACCAACACCAAGTACTATTCCTGTAGACATTCCTGACACGCTAAGACAAAACTGTCTAGAGGACTATTCTGAGGACTGTGAGCTGCAGGGAAGTGATACTTTTCTAGTCTCAATATCCCTCAAACCTCAAGTGTGGACAGACACAGTATAGTCTAGTTCTTTGGTCCAAGAATTTGTGGAACTAAATCACTGGATTTTTAAAGTTACAAAAGAGACATCTTGTGCTCTGAATTTGAAGTTATCTGTAAAATATGTTTTTTCCTTACTCTGTGGAAGTGCTTTTGCTTGTCAATAAAATCATTATGGTCTCCTTGATGAAAAACTTTCATAACAAGAAGTCCCCAAAAGTTCCCGGGGCAGATATCCTAAAATTCTGTTGCCCTTGAATCAACATAAAGAAATTTTCCACTTATGACAAACTGAGCTGTAAACTGAGTTGGTTTAACTTTAATCTCCCCACTGTTCAGTGTATGATATATGGACGTAATCTTCCAATGGTAACAAGGCAGGTAAAATAAGAAAAAGTGCGCTCTTTCTTATTATTCCTTCCTTATTCCACTCCAACAACATTTGGAGGCCAGCTTCTCAAGTAGCCAGTGCAGTAGATAGTACAGAATTTTCTTTGATCTTCCTTCTTTGGGTTAGGTAAGCCTTCATGTTCTTCATTGACAGAGACTTTACAACTCTATTCAACAGCAAAAAGATCTTGAGCCAGAACACACACATGTCCATCCGGTGTAGAAATTACTGTGAACCTGTAATCTAGTTCTGGAATCTGACAGCTGCTATCTTGAAGAAATATCAGAAAATAAGTTGTTTCTTTATTTGGCAACATGGTTTGGATGTAAGAAATCAAATAAGCTTTGTTCCATCAAGCTAGCTGCATCATAATTAAGCATTCTGGGGACTGATTTAGGAATGAAAATAATTTTTTCATCTTTCACAACCAAAAAAAAATAGAAAAACTGCTTCAGTCTTAAGGATTCAGTGCCTGAGTCCATGATCCTAAATAAATAAAGGTCTATAATTATCTCTCACATAGGAATTTGTCGTGTCTAACAAAAATTTCAAGTGTTGAACAGCGAGTCTTAAAACTAAGTTTGTCCAGTTTATGTGCAGTGGAATTTTGTGAAGGATCATTGCAGACACTTCTTCAAAGAGGTTATTCATTTTATCTCCACACCGCTTTACAGTTTGGGTATGAGCTACACTGAAGGACTTCTTTTTTCTTTGTTGTTCACCATCTTTCATTCAGCCGCCCCTGAAAGCTGATATTTCTATCTTTGTTGCAAAAAGATAGAAAAAGGGGTCCTGAGGAATCCTTTTCTACCATGCTTCCTGCTATGATTCCTGACTGGGATGGGTCTTACTCACTTACTTTGTGCTTTCTTGGGAACTCTGTCACATGTGGGCTGAAAGATACAAAATTTCATGACATCTTGGCTTGTGACCTTGTGGTCCCCAGTGCCACCGTCTCTACTTAATCAATACCAGCAATGTCCTGTCACAAATGGAACTAATACCTCAAAATCCCTCCTCTTTCCAATTCCATCTTATTTGTCATCTATTTACATTTCAAATGCAACTTCCACCCAGCAGCATTTTCGGATTTCCTGGAAGAATGTAAAATCTGCTCACTAGATCCCAGAATGAGACTGGAAACCATTGTGTATACATTATAAAGTGCTGATTGATTTTTAAATTCATGATAAAGGTCAAGATGTTCACTTATCCCAGCTATTACAAGGGCCTTTCTCCACCAAGTGCATCCTCTTTCCACTGATGAATTATGATTGTATGAGAGATAATAGGTTGGATGACTCACCTTGAGTGTTTAATACTCATGTCAAATAAGCATCCACTTAAACCCTTATATAATGGTGCACAGTGTATGTCAGCACAATCAGGAAATAGATCTCCTCCATTGATAAAAGAATGTGATGGTGACAAAGATCAACTCATTCTAACACCTCATTATTTCAAGTGAGGTCCATGGACTAGCAGCTTCAGTATCAACTGGTACCTTGTCTGAGATGCATATGCTGGGACCCCAGGACAGAGAGGGGGGAGGTGTGAAACAGAGTCTCCCCTCCAGGCTGTAAAGGAGCACAACCCTGCTCACCTTTGATTTCAGACTTCTGGCCTCCAAAACTGTAAAAGAACTGAGACTTTTCTTTTGTTTCAAGATGCCCAATGTGTGGTACTAGGTTACAGCAGCTCTAGAAAACTAAAACAACATGAAAAAACCTAACAATGGTGAAAACACACAATAATATATTTTGTCTTTCTGTCAAGCCCAAGAATGGATCTGAAACAGTGGGTAAGACCAAGGGAAAGGTAGAATTTTAAAAGCATAAACCAATGCAACTGAAAAAGGTAGCTTTTTTTTTTTTTAATTTTGTAATATAATTTAATGATAATTTTATTCACTAGTTAGGCTTTGGATTCTTCATTGAAGAGAACATGTACTTAGGTACGTGGAAGGGGGATATCCTTTGAAATTTCTAAATAAGAAAAATCCCACTGACTTTGAAAATCTTTGAGTGTTCATGTATTTGGGCTCCCAAAATATCATCCCTTAAAGCCATTTAGGAGGAGGATGTGGGAAGATGGGAGAGTAGGAAACTCTAGGGCTCAGTCCTTCCACCAGAAAAACTAGTAAATAGTCAGGAACTGTCTGAAATAATTATTTTGAAACTCTAGAGACCAGAAAACATTGAACAGTATCCAGGGAAAAATGGGAATAAGAAGCTGAAAAATTATGGTAAAGATCAGTAAATTGCTCTGACTGCAATGCACCTCCCAGTGCCTACTCCCCACTCTCATTTCAGGCTGTCACAGGGTCCAGTCTCTGTCTAGCTTGCTGATGACAGAAAACAACATAAATATTTGCTTCCTCAAGAACAGGGTGGCCATGGACAATCACAGCTTTTGATTAGCAAATTCATCTCACTGGAGGCTGAGCTCTGAAGGCACCACTGTTTCAATCTGCTCCATCAGAAAAGCTATTGGTGCTTCCTTATTCCCTGCTCAGGGTCCTTCAGAGCTGGTCTGAATGATCTTCATGGGTCCCTAGCTCTGTTTTGGCTGGGAAAGACTTATTTGTGTAAGTTCTATGAAGAGTGGCCCCTCTCCCAGAATTTGCCCTACAGGAAAAGCAGATTAGTCAATGATAGGAGTTTAAGAAATCAGCTTCAAACACTGGGGAGAGTGAAGTCTTCCTCCTGAAAAATAACACTCTACAGTACAACGAACAGTCTAAAGGCTAGAACAAGTCAGAAACCCAGAAACTCCAATTGCCTAGGCAGGACGTCTTGATTAGAGGGCTTAGTTTCAGGAAAATTTCTGTCTCATCACCAGCTGGTGAAAAAAATAAGAAACAGATATGTTAGGGAATAAACTCCAGAGTTAACATTTTTAAATATTAAAATGTACAGTGTACAACAAAGAATACAAGACAAACAAAGGATCATGAAATGAGGGCCCATTAAAAGGAAGAGGATAAAAATCCAGGAAACATCACTGAAGAACACCAGAATGTATATGGGCCAAAGACACTAAAAAAACACTTCTTAAAAATGCACAAAGAGATGAAGGAAAAGACAGAGAAATAACTACAGGGCATCAGGAAAGCAATGAATGACCAACCTGAGAGTCACGGCAAAGAGATAGAAGATTTTTAAAGGAACCGAAGAGAATTACTGGAATTGAAGACCACAATAACTGAAATGAAAAATGCCCAGGAGGATTTCAAGAGCAGACTGGAGCTGGCAAAAGAAAGGATCAGAGAACTCAAAGTTAATGTATTTAAAATTAGAAACGCTGAGAAGTAGAAAGAAAAGAGAATTATTAAAAAGCTACAATAACCTGATATCCCTGGGGCACCATCAAGCACACGATATACACATTATGGATGTCCCAGAAGGAGAACAGAGAAAGGACCAGAAGGAATATTTAAAGGAATCATGACAGAGAACTCCCCAAACTTAGCAAATGATGTGAATATGCACATCCAAGAATCCCAGAGACTATCAAACAGGATAAACAGGAAAAAAAGTACAACCCTTCATATATTGATCATGAAACCAAGTACAGAGGACAGGAAGAGAGTTCTGAAAGTTGCAAGAGAAAAACAACATCTGATGTACAATGGAGTCCCTATTAGATTGAGTGTCAATTACTCACCAGAAACCTGGGAGGCAAGAAGGAAATAAGTTGAAATAATTAAAGTGCAGAAAGAAAATAACTGCTAGCCAAGAATTTTATCACAATTTTAAAAAAAAGGACCTTTACCTCAAACTTTCTGCAATAATCAACCACAAATGGATCAAAGACCTAAATATCAGAATTATCAAACTCCTAGAAGAGCACATGGTGAAACATCTTCAGGACCTGGTGTTAGGCAATAATTTCTTAGACTTTACACACAAAGCACTATTAAAAAAAAAATTGTGCCTCAAAGGATTTTATCATCAAAGTAAAATGAAAACCTACACAATGGATGAAAATATTTGGAAACCACACATTCAATAAGGCCTTAATTTCCAGAATATATAAAGAAACACTTCAACTTAAAAACAAGAAGACAACCTAATAAAATAATGAGCCACACATCTCTCCAGAGAAGGTATAGAAAGGGCCAGAAACCTCCTGAAAAGATGCTCAGTATCATCAGCCATCAGGAAAATGCAAATCCAAATCACAGAGATAATATTTCACAACTATTGGAATAGCTGATATTAAAAATAAAACAGAAAGTAACAAATGTTGGAGAGGATGTGGAGAAATAAGGACACTCATTCATTGCTGGTGGGGAATGTAAAATGGTGCAGCTGCTGTGGAAGACAGTTTGGCAATTCCTCAGTAAGCTATGTATACAATTACATATGAACTGGCAATCCCATTACTCAGTATATACCTAAAATAACTGAAAGAAGATACTAAAATAATTTGAAGAGATATTTACACACCCATGCAAATTGTTGGCAGTGCAGTGGTGTATTTTATGCACAGTTATTCTGGTTTAATTTTTCTTAGCCTGTGAATAAAGAATTGGAAGTAAGGGGAAGGGAGGTAATACTTTTATCTCAGGGAGTCATGATATTCTGAATCTGCTTATTAAATATATAGTTAGGCTCTCACTTTCTTCACCAAGAAATCAACACAGCTGTTGAATGTAGATGTGGAAGGCTTGGGTCTTGATGGTTCTAATAGAACTTTCCTGATTTGTAGTTTATATGTGTGGTAGAAAGTTTGCAGAGATGGTTTCAATTGTCAAACTTTCTCTGAATCCATATTCTTTCAATAGAACTATAAAGCTCCTACTTTTGATTCTGGTCTTGACTTCAAAGTATCTTAATTATTTTAGCCAAAAGAGTATACTGGGAGTGTCAGCATGCTTCAAGAAGCCCTAAGGGAAGCAGATGTGGCTCAGACCACTGAGCAGCTGCCTACCACATGGGATATCCGGGTTCAGTTCCTGGTGCCTCCTGGAGAAGATGCGTAAGACAGCAAGCTGATGTGACAAGGTGGCATGGTGAGTTGACACAGCAAGATGATGCAGTGAGATGATACAACCAAGCGACAAAGTGAAGAAAAACAATAAGACAAACAACAAAGCAGGGAGTGGAGGTGGCTTAGGTGATTAAGCATCTCCGTCCCACATGGGAGATCCTCGGTTTGGTTCCCAGGGCCACCCAAAAAGAGAAGACCAGCACACATCAAACAGACACAATGAAGGCAATCAATCTGGGGGTGGGGATAAATAAATAAGTAAAATAAAACATTTTTTAAAAAAGTTTGAAGTGTTTCTCCTGCTATTTCTGGAACCCTGAGTTTACATTTGGACAACTCCAGCCTACCTGCTGGAAGATTTTGGTACATGTGTAGCAAATACCAGTTTTCCCAGTAAAGGCCACCCTAAACCATCCTTTATCCAGAACAGAGAAAAGTATGAAAGTTGGTCCAACCAGAATCAGCAAAACCTTACCTCCTGACACAGCTGAATACAGCCCATGAGGAGCTCTGCTGATAGCAACACAAATCCAACCATACATGGATACAGTAATAAAAGCCTTTTCCTAAACCATTTATATTGGGATGGCCTGTTATGCAGCAAGAGCTAATAGATATGATCAGAATAACCAGCTTCTGTGTTTTAGGATTCCTCAAGATATTTGAAGACAGCCTTCATGATCACACTGTTATTCCAGGTGATTTCAGATAAGTGTATTAAAAAGTGACTATTTCTGATTTTCCATTGTGGTTAAGAATTAGATATTGAAAGGACATGCATGCAGGTTTGATCAGGAATAACTTGTGCCCTGACTCAGAATACTCCATTCCCAGGGAAATTGCTGTACATGATTTCAAGCTCTTCTTTAAGTCATCTTTCCATCAAGATGATTCAAAGGAAGTTTAAACATTAAGGTTAAAAATTTGGATCATATAGTCAATAAACAGATTGTTCACTAACAAACCTTCAGTGTTTAAGATGAAATTTAGAGAAACGGCAGATATCTTATTTATAGGAATGGAAAGAGTCTTATTTATTTTCCATTAACAAAATATAGAACCTGCAACTCAGTCCTGTCCTCCACTGCATAAAACATCTTGCAAATGGAAACCAAGAAGTCTTACTTAATGTGTAGATATAAGTTGTCTGAAGCAATTCTGTTCTTTGGAAATAGAATGCATGATTTAAAGATTTGCTTCAACATATTTAAGGTCATATTTGAGCCTTCTAATGTAGGTCCTAATTCCAGAAATTTAGAAGAATCATAATTTCTATCTCTGAGTCTTTGATCCCTGCAATCACAGCATTTCTTCAAATCCAGCAACAAGAACATTTTATGAGTTCTCTCTGCCTAGAGGAGCCCCCACCAAATCTTGTTGTGTATTTCCATCTTTCTCTCCCATTTCTCATCAAGCTCTGTTCTTTCCCCCATTTCTTAAATAAATTCTTTTTACTGGGTTAACTAAAAAAAAAAACAAAAAACATTTTATTGCTTTCCACTAAGAAATCTTTTCAAAGCCTCCTTTATGTCATTATTCCTCAAACTGTAGATGAAGGGGTTCAACATGTGTATGGACACAACATACATCACCAAGGCTGGTGCACTTGCATGTACATTATGCGATGCAAAAGAACTAAGGTACACTCCTAGACTCATGGAGTAAAATATGGAGACAACTGTGAGGTGAGATACAAAGTTGGAAAATGCTTTGTAATTCCCCAGAGCTTATGAGATTGCACGTATGAAGGAAACAATCTTAGAATAAGAGAAAGTGATGCCAATGAATGATCCTCCCCCAGCAGCCCAGCTGCAAAATACAGCACTATGACATTGAAGAAAGTGTCAGAACAGGCAAGTTGGACCATTTGATTATATTCACAGAAAAAGTGGGGGATTTCTGTTTACAAAATGATAGTCGCAAAACCATTAAGCTTTCTAAAAAGGAATATAGAGCACTTAATATCGAGGAACCTAGAATCAGGAGGACACAGAGCTGGGTGGTCATGATGACCGTGTAGTACAGGGAGGGACAGATGGCCACAAAGCTGTCATAGGCCAATGCAGTGAGGAGCATGTTGTCTACCATTCAAATAACATGAAAAAGTACATCTGGGTGGTACAAACACCATAGGTTATCAAACTCCTATGCTTCTTGATGTTCACCAGGATTTTAGCAGAGGTGGTGGAGATAAAACAGATGCCAGAAAGACAGGTTGGAGAGGAAGAAGGACATGGGTGTGTGGAGGTGGGAGTCATTGATGGTGGCCAGGAAGATGAACAGGTTCCCAGAAATGGTGGCAATAAATATGGACAGGAAGAGGCCAAAGACTAAAGATGGCAATTCTGGTTCCTCTGAGAATCCCAAAAGAAGAGTGTCTAGAATTCATGTTTCATTTCCTGGCTCCATGTGGTTGGGGTGACTATCCAGAAATAGAGAAAGGACATAACTAATATTCAAAGAAATGGGACTTACTAATATATCCATAATTTACTTTTTGCAGAGAAGAAATTAATTTCTAGATTTTGTTTATGAAACTGATCCCCTCTCAGAGGATCCTTTGAGCAATCTCTGACTAAAGATCTAGGTCCCACTTTCAGCTAATTTCCCAAAGAGTTACAAATTGTATGATTTTTTAAAAATATTCCCCATCTTTTTAATATATATATTTTAAAAGATGCTTAGATTACATAAATGTTACACAAAAAACAGGGATTTCCATGTTGCCCACCTCCCACATCTCCCATAACATGCCACATAAACATATTTCATTAGTGTGACACATTACCTGCAATGCATATACACATACTCAGACTTTGCCACAAAGCATGGACCATAGTTCATATTGTAGACCACACTCTCCTCCACACAGTTCTGCATGTTATATACTGATGTAAAATGGCCTATATCTGTCGTTGTTGTGTCACTCAGGATAATTACCAAATTCTGAAAAAGTACCTGTATTACAACTGCTTTTCCCTTTCCTGCCCTGAAAGCACCCAGTGGACACTGGCTCCACCACACTGTTGTAATTTCTTCCATTACTTGAATCACATTATGTCTACAACAGAATACAATTAAGTCCAGTCTAGACCATAGCTTTTCCCCCAATCTGGAGGAGTTTGGAATGGTGATGTCCACTCCACCTCCAAGAGAGAGGGGGCTTATATCCCATGGATACGGTGGATGGGGTTATCCTGCCTGCAGCTGCAGGCTCTCTCCATTCCCTGAGATGCCATTGTCCATCATTGTCTCCTCACCAGGTGACCTGAGTGAGTCCATTGAGCTGTAGAGTAGGAGTTGCAGCTCTACTGAGATTCCAGGCACATCTGGCACATGGACAGGCCAGAGGCTCCAGTCTCTGGAAGTACTTCTACAAACTCCAGCATCACATATAGGTTTGAGTAGAAGGGACTGATTGACCATGGGCAGGGAAGACTTATTTGAGTCTAACTCTGTCACCCTCAGGAGTACAGATTCCAAAGTAGAGGCCACTGATAAGGCATCAATCTCTGGAGCTATCCCCCATTATATAGGATCTGAGTGTCTCCAGATTCCTCAGGAGCCCCTCTGTGCGGGATGATATCCACTTTGGTGTTCTATGAGATCCTACTGAGGTGTGCGTAAGAGTTACCTCTGGGATGACCTCCCGAATCTCTTTCAAGTCTCTTAGCCACATGAACTCATTTTTCTTTACCTTTCCCCCATTCTGTTCAAGGTCTTTTTCCAATTGTATAGCCAGTCAGCAATTGGTATTGATCCGTCATTGCCAGGGAAGCTTATTCCTGGGAGACATGTCCCATGCTGGGGGGAAGGTAATGCATTCATATGCTGAGTTTGGCTTAGAGAGAGGCGATATTTGAGCAACAAGGAGGTTCTGAGGTGGCAAACCTTAGGCACCCCATAACACTAGGCTAAGTTTCAATTACAAAAGCAAAGACTCATAAGGCTAGTCATCAATAACAAGAGCCCAGCAGTGGGCCCTCCTCTTTTGTCAGACACTGTCACTGCACTCGGGGGACTGTTTCTGCTCCCTTGGAGAATGTGGCAGAGCTCTCCACGCTGGGAATTCAGTATTCCCTTTTACTGAGTGATTGTCTACCCACTGTGACCATACCCCATTCCTTGATCATTTGAACAATTCTATGTATCTTTCATGTATATTCAGCTGAACTTCCTCCCATGAAACCCCCATCCCAGACACCCCCCAACAATGATCCTCTCCTGCACCCTCTGAAACCCTTCTGTGATCCAAACCTTCTTTGAAGATGAAGCCCATATAATAGCCAAATACAATTAATAGGAAAATGAAATAATAAAGATAAGTTTAAATATAAGAGATAAAACACATGAAAACTTAAAAAAAACCCACTAGAAATGAAATAAAATTAAAGGATTGGAATATTATAAAAATGGGAAAATACAGAAAATTAAAAAAATAATTTTTTTAACGTTTTTCCTTTTATCACTGCATTATCAGGTGTCCAGTCTGTACTGTTGCACCTGCCCCCTCTCACTCCCCAGTGTCTCCTGAATTTTCATTTGATTTTCAAAGAAGTTTTAGGTCACAGCAAAGTCACACAGAGAATACTAGAGACTCCCATATATTCAACCTCCTTCCCCTTTCCTCACCCCATATTAAAACCTTTTTTATGTGGATGGTAGCATTGTTATAGCTCTTATACAGATAGTGAAGCATAGCTACAAAACACTGTCAATCATTTACAGTACAGTTTACAATTTAGATGTCACAATTTACTAATTTTTGATGATATTTACCATGTCCTGTGTCCATTACTGTAAGGTAATGAAAAACATTTCCCATGACCACTAAATACCCCCTTTTTGATCTTTTCTGTTACTTCCTCTCCATTCCCCTAGGGCTCATGTCACTCCCCTGTCTTGAATCATTGGATGACAAGATTCATAGTTACATGCAACAAGAGGTCTTGATATGGTGATTGTCCTTCCCTATTAGGATCCACCCTTGCTCCTAAGAGACAGCCACCTATCTGTTTCTGGGTGAATCAGTCCTCCCAAAGATGGGCTTCCATCTCCTTCCCACTCAACGTGTGTGTCTCCACTCCTCAACACAACCTATTATGACAGGATGAACACTCACACACTCTCCAGAAGCCTACTCCAGATGCACCCCTTCCTGAATGCCCCCTCAACATATGCCCAAACCAGTGACACTACCTTGTCATCCTGCCATAAAAGCATTCCCAGCTCTGCACTTTCAACATCATACTCACAAATCCCATGTTCACCTAGTCCCCCTCCCATCTCTCCCCCCTGTATCCTGGGTATTCTAACCCATCCTTCCTAATCTTCCTACCTGTCAACCTGCACCACCAAACCCATTAATATCACTACCCACCTGTCCTATCTTTCAATAAGCAACTATTCTCTATCACTTTACCATAGATTATATAAATATGCATGATGGCTCACAACCTTCTCTACTCTTTCTTTACCTTGTTAAACTATCTTTCACACAAAGGTTCTCAGAGATTGCTCACTTTCCTCAATTCAAATCAGTGAGAAAATATACTGTTCATCATTCAATGCCTGGAATGCTTCACTCAACATAAGGTCCTCAAGTTTCATCCATGTTATTCCGTGTGTTAGCACTTTATTCCTTCTTACAGCTAAGTAATATTCCATTGTATGTATGTACCACATTTTGTTTATCCATTCATCTTTTGATGGGCACCAGGGCTGATTCCAACTTTTGGCAATTGTGAACAGTGCCACTATGAACATTGGAGTGCATATATCTGTTCTTGTCTGCTTTCAGTTCTTCTGGGTATATAACCAGCAGTGTAATCGCTGGATCATACGAAAGCTCTATTGTTAGTTTTCTGAGGAACTGCCAAACTGCACGCCACAGTGGCTGGACCATTCCACAATCCCACCAGCAGTGGATGAGGGTACCTATTTCTCCACATCCCCTCCAACACTTAGAGTCTGCTGTTTTTTAAATAGCTGCCATTCTGATGTGTGTAAGATAGTACCTCACTGTAGTTTTGATTTTCATTTCCCTAATAGCTAGCGATGTTGAGCATTTTTTCATGTGCTTTTTAGCCATTTCTATTTCTTCCTTGGAGAAGTGACTTTTAAGTCACTTGCCCATTTTTTAAATGGGTTGTTTGTCCTTTTATTTTTTGAGGTGTTGGATTTCTTAATATATGCAGGACATTAGGCTCCTATCAGATATATGGTTGCTAAACATTTTCTCCATTCAGCAGGTGGCCTTTTGATTTTCTTAATAACGTCCTTTGATATGCAGAATTTTTTAATTTTGAGGAGACCCCATTTATCTATTTTTTTCTCTTGCTGCTCGTGCTTTGGGTATGAGGTTCATGAAATAATTATCTATTACAAGGTCATGTAGATGCTTCCCTACCTTATCATCAAAGGTCTTTATTGTTTTGGCTCTTATATTTAGATCTTTGATCAATCTTGAGCAGATTTTGTATATGGTGTGAGATGTATTCCTCTCTCATTCTTTTGGATATGAATATCCAGTACTCCATGCACCACTTTTTAAAGAGGCCATTCCCTCCCAACTAAATGGCCTTGATGGCCTTGTAGAATATCAGATGGCTTTATATGCAACTTTTAAAGGCAGGTAATGTGATATCTCCAACTTCATTTTTATTTTTCAATATGTCTTTGGCAATTCGGGACCTCTTACCTTTGCAAATATATGTTGTAGTTAAGTTTTTCCAATTCCTTAGAAAATACAGTGTTGATTTTTATTGGGATTGCATTAAATCTATAGATTTTTTTTTGCGTAGGATAGACATCTTGATGATGTTTAGTTTTCCTATCCATGAACAGGGAATATTTTTCCATTTATTTAAGTCTTCTTTGATTTCCTGTAACAGTGTTGTGTAGTTTTCTGTATATAAGTCCTGTACATCTTTAGTTAAATTTATTCCTAGGTGTATGATTCTTTTAGTTACTATTGTAAATGTTATTTTTTTCTTAATTTCCTCCTTTGATTGCTCGTTATTGGTATACAGAAAAGTTACTGATTTTTGAGCATTGGTCTTATAGCCTGCAACATTACTGAACTCCTTTATAAGTTCTAAAGCTTTGTTGTAGATTTCTCAGGGCTTTCTACATATAGGATCATTTCCTCTGCAAATAATGAAATTTTTACTTCTTTTCCAATTTGGATGACTTTTATATCTTTTTCTTGCCTCAGTGCTCGAGCAAGTACTTCTAAGACAATGTGACATAGGAGTGGTGATAGTGGGCATCTTTGTCTTGTTCCCAATCTCAGAAGGAAGGCTTTTAGGATTTCACAATGGAAGATGATATTAGCTTTGGGTTTTTCATATATACCCTTTATCATATTCAGAAAGTTTCCTCCTATTCTTATCTTTTGCAGTGTTTTTATCAGGAAAGAGTGCTGTATTTTGTTGAATGCATTTTCTGCATCTATAGGGATGATCATGTGATTTTTTTCTTTCAATCTGTTTATGTGGTGTATTACATTGATTGATTTTCTTATATTGAACCATCCTTGTGTACCCGGGATGGAACCCACTTGGTCATGGTGTATAATCCTTTTGATATGTTATTGAATGCGATTAGCAAGTATTTTGTTGAGGACTTTAGCATCTAGGTTCATTAGAGAAATTGGTCTCTAATTTTCCTTTCTTGTCGTATCTTTGTTTGGTTTTGGTATTAGGGTAATATTGGCATCATAGAATGAGTTATGCAATATTCCTTCTACTTCTAAATTTTGGAAGAGCTTAAGCAGAATTGGTGTTAGCTTTTCTGGAATGTTTGGTAGAATTCAGCTGTTAAGCCATCTGGTCCTGAGCTCCTCTTAGTTGGGAGGATTTTAATGACTGAGTCAATCTCTTTACTTGTAATTGGACTGTTGAGTTCATCAGTTTCTTCTGTCATCAATGTAGGCTGTTTTT